>CM060950.1:131536980-131821980 GCA_030765055.1 Mantis religiosa
TATTATTATTATTATTATTATTATTATTATTATTATTATTATTATTATTATTATTATTATTATTATTATTATTATTATTATTATTATTATTATTATTATTATTATTATTATTATTATTATTATTATTATTATTATTATTATTATTATTATGAATTTAGAATTCTCCTGTTTGATATTCGGGTGATGACGTATTGTCGTTCCCCATGATCGTTTCTTTCGGAGGGGTTGTGGGGGTTCTTCGTATCGAAAACGCGTTCGTGAAAAGTTATGTAAACATTCGAGTAGATATGTGTAAGTTAATGTATGATGGTTGAAACATTCATCTTTAAGCATAATAGAGTCTAAGGTACACTGCGAAAGGAAGAGGTTGACTGTGCTCGTGGAGGGGGGTATATGGGTCTGTGCTTAAACTCTCATGTATGAATATCGAGTCTAGGGTTCGATATATATTACGTTTAGTGTACGATATATAATGCAGTATCGTCATTCTTTAGTTATAAGAATATCGAGAGAATGATTAGGTACGTGTACTGGGAGAGATTTATGAAATAAATGTAATAAGACATTCTGGTAAGGGGTGTTGCCTATCCAGAATCCAACCTTGACCTATGTATCTAAGAGTGATGCAAGGTTAAGCAAAGGTTAGATTTCATTCCCAATTCGAGGTATGAGAAGATATAAATCTGTTCCACATTGAAGTATAAGGGTGATGACGTGTTGTCATTCCCCAAGATTTGTGCGTATGTGTGTATGTGTGTGCGTTTAAATATTCATCTATGAATATTGAGTTCTTGGGAGGATTCATATATATGAATATAGAGTCCTCGGTTCGATACCCATTCATGTACGAGAGGATAGACACTAGTCCTCCTCCAGTATAAGCGACGAGAGGGTGGAAGGGGGAACGTGATAAAACGGTAATATAATAAACGCGATTCAACAGGTTTCATCCTGTCTCCGCTAGCTCGGGAACGAACGCGTCCTCACTTCACACAAACCCTCCATACGTTAAGTACAATCGACGAGAGGGTGGGGATGGGGGAGACAGATATGATCACGTTTCATTACCCATCTGCTCGCTCGGGAACGAATGCATTCTCATTTCACATCGCAACGTCAAGATGGGTGGAACAACAACTCCTATCATTGAAAGTGATACCAGATTCTGGGAGAATCTGCGCAATTTCGAAGATTTTCAAAAGCATTGGGTTGAGCATCACGATGATACGTGTGATGGGAAGATGCATCAAGTGATTTGCAAGGATCCTTCCCATCATGATTCGATCACATCTTATTCTCAATGCGGAATAAATTGTAAAGTGTATCTCGGGTAAGTACAATTATAATAGAGTGTTAACGTGAAAGTGTTGTTATGTGTTAGATAACTAATGATAAATATGTGTATTTCAGAAAAGCCCAAAGTGAAGCATGCCAGTCCGAAGAGGATCAAGGTGAAGATGTGTGCGGTCCGTACAATGATCGTCCGTTTAAGGATATCGGTACATCGAAACCCGAGGAGGAAGTCATAGAAAAGTGAGTATAAAATAATAAGAGTTTTACGCTAACAAGTGTATTAAATATTCACGATGTAGAGACATAGTTCGTGTATGTCCGCAGATCCTGTAAGAAGGGAGACAAGAAAAAGAAGACGATGAACTGCAAACCGAGAATCGTCAAAGCCAAGAAGACGTTCGATCAAGACAGTTTCATCATAATGATGTTCGAACCCTTCACACCCTTCGCAGAAGAAGTAGAGGAAGAAGTTGCGAGTGATGGTAAATAGTGTGTGCATGAACGATTACGACATCTCCATCAGTATTGACTTTCGTGTGAACATAGGATTATACAATGAACTCCCATCCCTTTACATTAAAGCCGCACATGACGATACGTTTGTGTATATTACAAGAGGTTTGGGAGGTAATAATGTCAAATTTGTGTGTTTTGGATACGTATCTGAAAGATGGTAAGCATCCATGTGCACCGTACAGTGAAAATATAATATATGCATTTAATATAATGTTATGCATGAATAACATGAAAGAAATAACGTTTGTGAATACATGTTTAAATGTGGGCAGTATAAATCTGAATAGTACTGCATTCAATGGACATAAAAGGCTAATTCCATATGTTGAAAGAAATTTATATCAATTGTATGATATTCATAAATCATTATGTTCATATGATGCAAAAAGCAGGAGTTAAAGGAAGAGGATGTTGGAGATGTATGTTAAAGTCAATAAAAAGATAATTTGAATTTGTAATGTTTGTTTTTTATTACACCTATATGATAGATTGTACAACATGAGTTGACGGTTTATAAGTAAATAATTTATCATGAATAATTAAACAGAATAATGAAGTTTGTACAGGAAAATTTGACGATGCTTGAACTTCCAATCTGACGTTCACTGCCCCCGTCACAGTATCCTCAGGTTGATGGGAGCAATCGATGACGAATAGCGGTGCATATTTCAGAAAGTCGTTCCTTTTCAAAAGAGGGTAATTCTCCTTTCCATAGTAGGATGATTGAAATTTGGAATATGGAATATTGATTATACAGAGATGCAAATTTCGAATTGGTGAAATCCAAATTCATATCGTGATAGGGGTAAGATTCACTGTTGAGATAAAGTTTCAGATTGGTGATATTACAATGATCAAATAGAGAAGCATCCTTAGCGAGGTGATTCAATCTGTCCACTTGTGCACCGACTATGACGAAACGTGGTTTTTCAAGTTTAGTCGTGGTTGCAACGTTCCATGTGAACGCTTTAGTTTGAGGTACAGCAGGTTGAGTGTGAAGGTCCAAGGTTCGAAATGCGACGTGTAGAGGTTTATCCGATTTGACGAGTTTAAGTTTATCAACTCGTTCAGAATCTGAAAGTCGAAGTACAGGCATCCTCCATTCGAGTCTGGTTAGTTGTATGGTTGTAGGATCGTTTCCAATGATACAATTATTAGAATCCTTAGATCTAATGAGAATAAGTTCAAACTTGCTATTAAGTATGACTTCCTTGTGATCGTCGGCAAAACCCAGCAACATCGAAAGAGGAACGATAGCATAGAAGATACCATTCGATGTATTCACGATGTCTACCACACCTCCTGGATAGATCCATCCAGCATTTAGTAAACGATTCGATTCCAATTCATTCAGTGCGGCATAGTTACGCATCGTTGATGAAATGCCCGGATTCCTAGTTCTATCAATAGTCGTTCCATTCATATCCAGACGAATCTCATCGAATAGGAATGCCATAGCATTGTTACCCAATTTCGATGTCGCGACGGTGCCGTCGGGTTTAGTGATAGTCCCCTCAATGTAGAGATAACTTCTACTAGGAAGCGTGTACAAATCTTCAGCTTGACATGGAATTCTAATTTCATCGTTCACATCGAGAGCTGACGTACTGTACGGTAGGAATACGTGTTCTTCCTCCTTACTGATCTTATCATCAAAGGTCGGAATCCCGGTCACGTCCAACACATCCATTATAGAACCTTGAAGCCTAAGTTAGCGAGAAATTTTCGATTACACGATGTGATTAGCTTGCGGGTCGATGATCGAGTAGAGTTAAATCTCAAGAGATGTTTTTAATATAGCATCGTCTCTTAAAACTTATACCCATTACGACGTATGTGCAATCGTACAGTGATGGTTTCGTTCCTGAAATCTAACTTATCGCCGTTCTGGTCTACCACTCTAATGTCGAGATGGTCAATGAGATTCGTATCGATGATTGGTAGATATATGGCACTTGATGGTTCCTGCGAGATATGATAACCTGGGGGTACCGATGGGAAAAATTCATACAGAGAATGACCACTCTTACATTGATGAAAGATCCCGTTGTAAGACTACACTAGATACGTATGATGCTGACCTTGAATATGTTAACCAAATCATTAGACTCGGTCAGCACGTTCGCCGGTACCCTCTGTTTAGAGGTGAAACCGAGAATAGGAGCAATCGATCTCTCACAACTAAAGTCGGTAATATCGGGAGATTGAATTTCTGATTTCATGGTGTTATTATTAGCACGTAGAATAAAGTCGTCACCGATGTCGAGAGCATCCTTGATCAATCTGGCGATATCATCCAATTCATAAGTACCCGGTGGAATCACTATACGTTCGACCTCGCCATCGCGAACGTAATGGAATAGATTATTACTCTCGTCCACATTCGGAATCGAGTAAAAAGTTTCTAAATTCAATAGAGCTATCTCGTAATGTCCGTTAGGATCCAGATGTAATGCTGGATTTAGAAATGTAGAGAAGCTGGTATCACTTCCACTCACGGTGATCGTGTAACTCATCGAGGAGAAACTGAAGGCACAATTGACCGCAAATCACAGACTCGATTTCTTGAAATCTCGTCGTATTATATAGGAGCTTGACACCCGAAAGGTATGTTTCTATCTCTTCCGGAGGTCTCAGATCGCCGAAACTGTCAAAGTAGTAGGCAACGTCACCATCCTTACGTACAGCAGCCCAATGTGTACCAGGATTATATGATATATCCAGATTCACTACTATTCTCTCATAGTATCGGGGACATGGAGGCAGTTTATCGATCATGTAGACACCCCTAAAATGTGGAATGTGTAGACGTCGTGCATACGAATCGAGCTCGGTAGCACTAAGGGCTTTTTCCGGGATAAATATAGGCCTCGCCCCGAGCTTTTTGATCGAAGATACAATCCTCTACACTTACGACGTCTCTTACGGCAAACACCTTTGCCCTGAGCCAAAGATTCCATACGCTCGTTGTGACGTGTTAATTCCGCAAGTTGTTTTGCATCCGAACGTTTCTTATTGATAGCCGTAGCAATCTAAGCAGCACCTCCAGCTAAACCACCTACTGCACCTTGAGCTGCTAAAAGTGGTAGCAAAGGTAAGAAACCACCTCTCTTGTTGCGACGTTTACGCATACCAGCGCCCGCTGCCAATTTACCCTTCATAAGTGTAGTCACAAGTCGAGCTGCAAGTCGTTCGCCCAAAGAAGCGTCGGCAGACTTTACACGTCTCCAAGCTTTCTCTACCAACACCATATCGGCTAGACGACGAGATTCTGTGTCAGTACTCTCTGCGTAAGCCCGATCGTGATCGAGACACGCTGAATCTAACCCGTTCACGGGTAAGTCACCTCTCTGCAAGCATTTATGTAGTTTCGTTCCGGGACTGCAGAAACGATAACCCGTTAAATGTGCCTCAAATGGTAATGAATTAATCAAGGAATTAAGAATTCCCGAACCTTTGCGTGCACGTGTAGAGCGCATGTCTCACTATGAAATAAAAAAGGCAAAACGTACGCTTTATAAGTATACGATCCCTATGACGATTGACTAAATCCAGTAAATACATAGATTGCGCATGGCCGCCATCTTGCCTATTTTTGGCTGCGCTGGATCTCTCTTATCTCCTCCACAGTAAATACATAAAGGAAACCACCAAACATATCCAGAATCCTGTAAACACATAGTTTGCGCATGGTCGCCATCTTGCACCAACTGTGACTGTGCTGGAAACCCCTTAACTTCCCTACTGGTAGAAACGATAACCAGGTAAATGTACTGCGAATTCCCGAACCTTTTCACGAACGAAATAAAAGGCAAAACGTATGCTTTATAAGTATTAGTCGCGATATGGAGATAGTAAAGCAAAGGTGTACACTATCCATACAGGTGTTAGATTTCGAGGATGACATTCGCAAAGGACGACACGGCACGTTGTTTCCGAGTAACGTTAGAGCGCTCATACTGGGCAGTTCAAATGCTGGAAAAACGAAGGTTTTACTCAACCTGCTTATTCACGAGAATGGTCTGAGATTCGAAAACCTCCACATATACTCGAAATCGTTGCAATAACCTAAATATTGTGACTTTGTGGGTTCGTGGAATAAAAGTCCAATTTCACCACTCAAGAATGTTCTTTATTTCCACCGACTTACAGTTAAACTCTTGCCAATTACACAGAATTACGTGCTGCAACAATTACAATTCACCAGTTCGTCCGTTACAATTTCCTTGTACTCGCGGTTACGTAAGCTCCGGTACACCTTCACAGTTACGTACAGTCTTCCGTTGCACAATCTTTCCGTTCATTAACACGTCACTGACTAACACTGCCTTCTTACACCAAGAACTGTCCTCACTCACACACACTAACCAACTGATTGACCAACTCCACTCTGTCTGTCTGTAACCCTCTTTAAATAGGAATATCGCCAACTTCTGGTGTTTACAGGATTGTTCTAGTAACAGAAAGATCGAGAAACAGGTGTAGAGAAAACAGGCGACACAGTCATGTTTTTTCCCTGACCACAGCCTGTCACCACTACAAGACGAACGAGGGGGAGGTGTGGCTAACCGAACCTCCCCTACCTTCCGCTGCCAGCTGCTTTCACAGGGTGTTCTAGCGCTCCCGTTACAATATCGATATTTACTCAGGTTACTGAAAACTGTACCCGATATAGGTGTATTTACGTTCGATGATGGTGAAAAAGTGATTCAAACGTCGGATGCTAGAGAAAATTCGATATTCGTATTTGATGATGTGATAAATGAAAAACAGGGTAAGATAGCTTCATATTACAGTATGGGTAGACATCGTAATGTCGATGCTATATATTTAGTACAATCATATGCTAAAGTACCTAAACATTTAATTAGAGATAATGCAAATATGATTGTATTCTTTAGACAGGATAATCACAATTTAAAACATATATACCAAGATTATGTAAATACCGATATGTCCTATGATGAATTTAAGGATATGTGTAAACATATATGGGAGAGTGATGAATGATTCTTTGTTGTTATAGTACCATAATATCCATTGAACGAGGGACGCTATCGTCACGGTTTTGATCGCTTTATCAGAATGAATAAATAGAATAATCCATCACTTAAGCAATGAGTATCGACAGGTTCGGATCCCGAAGAATCATACCCCCTAGGGGTGTGTTCAATCGATATATCATAACTAGAGATGGATCGGGAAACTATCGATTCAAGGGAAAGCGATTGTGTAACATTCACGACCATGAAGAAGGTGATGATGCATCGACTAAACGTTATGTGGATACTCATACGGCTAACGTCGAGAATCGAATGCAGATCTTCAGCGAGCAGACCTCGTATCAGCGTATGGGCGAGTTTGAAGCTATGCTTAGGGTTCGCATACAAAAATCGCTCGACATCCAATACAACAATTTAATGGAGTACTTAAGTAAATATGCATTTACACGTGATTCCGAAAATAATGTCATTATAGATGGTATAAGAATGAAAAAGCTGTTGGAACCCCTTCACGAGCACGACGTTCCTAATAAAAAATATGTAGATGACAGGATTCCAATTCACGACTCTAATGAAACTCTATCATTTCGAATGAAGAGATTGAAGGATTTAGCCGAACCGGTAGATGATACTGATGCAGTCACCATGAGTTATGTTAATCATTTCTTAATACAGAAACACAATGAATTGCAAACGGGTTTAACTGATACTATAACAAACATTTCCGATACTATTGCACATAAACAGAATGAATTACAAGGTCAGTTAACTAGAACAATCACCACCGCTAGCGAACATATTACCACAGCTGTAGAAAAAGAATTGAAAGAATTAACCGCACGACAAACGGAACTTGATAATAAACTAATCACTATAAATAACGATATTCATACTATGAAAACACGAATGAGATATGTTATAAACGCTATGTTACAACAATTGAAAGCACAACATATAATTTCATTGCAAACACGTCCGTTTCGAGGTCCCTCTTTAAGGTATACTTTAACATCGGTACTCGAATACTATAAAGTTCCTGGAAATGGAAGTGTACTCTCGTGTTCTATTGTATCATCAGTACATCCGCATGCTGTAATTGATACATTGTTTGCAATAAACGGAAGATTAGTTGAAAGATATTGTGCAAAAGTTGAAACTGGCGATATTCTATCGTTTACAGCGCCAGCCGGACGTGCTAAAGATGGTCATATATTAAGTATAGAACTGATAGTTTCATATAAATTAGCAGTAGCTGATTAATTATACATTCATTTCGATATGGATGCTGAAGCTATAAGACTTAAGGAATCCATTGCCCGTCATAGTAGGGCAAAAAGAGAAAAGTTACGTTCTCTCAAAGGAATGAAATTCGAAACGCAACGAGTCATGTCTGAAGTTCTTCAACCTGTAACCGAACCATTGAAAGCAATAGCAAAAGCACACCAAGACGACGACGAAGAAACTACAGATGATGGTAACGGATCTGATCTCGTGTCAAAGTATCTACACAAGGTTCGAACTGCTAGTTCGAGTGACATGGACAATACTTACGGCATACGTTACGAGGATAATGAGTATAAATTGGGTAACAAGACAGTTGTGTTTAAATCTGATGGTGTTCAGATAGGGACAGAAACGTATGAACCCACGGCAGGCTTATATGAATTATCATTTAAACGTGTACCTCGCAAGACATCGTACACAGAAGATGATTTAGACGTGTATTCACAAATCTTACAGAATACTCAAGTTTACAGACACGGCTATTCATGAGATGGACGTTTAAGAGCAAATCGAGGGTTCAAGTATCGTCATATCATTCGTGACCTTGTTAGTAATCGAACTGGATTTGGTTTACGTTGGAAAGAACATATACCGCAGAGAAAATTAGATTACGTCTACTGGAACGATCCGAATGAAACAATAAACAGATTAAGATTATTAGTTGCATCGAGGGATGCAGGTAATTTGAATCACTCACCCGAGATAGAAGAAATTATTAAAGAACTTAAAACATCAAAAATTATAGCATGATAAAACGTCGCATTGCAACCGAGTTACATGCACCAGCTAGAAGACGATTTTGCGTCGTAAAATCATAAGCAAAGGAATGAACGATTTAGTACAAATAGATCTTATGGACATGTCTAATTGTGCAAGAGACAATAGGAATTATAAGTATATTCTTCTTGCATGCAATTTTTATTCCAAGATGGCTTATGCACGACCATTACGTGATAAAAGTGGTATTAACGTTTCGACTGCTATGGAGGAGATATTGAATGAAATGGAATCGTTTCCGAAGAATTTTCAATCTGATAATGGAAGGGAGTTTTACAATAAACATTTCCACGAACTAATGAATCGTAATAATATTAATCATTACAGTACATTCACTCACGTTAAGGCTGCTGCAGTAGAACGTTTAATAAGAACGATCAAAATGAATTTGCATAAGGAATTTATTGTTCAGGGCTCATATCAATGGATAAACATACTACCTAGAATTATTCATACATACAATAATACTTACCATCGAACGATTCATATGAAGCCTGTAGAAGTTCGTGATAATTCTCTCCTTCTTAGTGTATACAAATATGATAGAAGTCTGCGTGAGAAGCGAAGATCTAGACTTCATCGTGTTGGTGACTACGTGAGGATTTCTAAGCATAAAGGTGTTATGGAGAAAGGTCATCTACCAAATTGGAGTGTTGAAGTTTTTAGGATACGTACAGTGCAAAGGACACATTCACTGACTTATCTCATCGAGGATCTGGAGGGTAAACTGATTGAAGGAGCATTTTACGGTTATGAATTACAGAAAACTCAATATCCAGACACGTATTTAGTTGAAAGGATTATCAGACGACGTGGTGTTAGGATTCTGGTGAAATGGTTAGGATTTCCTACCCGTGAATGGATTAATGAGGTGGACATTGTATAAATAAAAACACACAACTCAATAAAGAAATATAATTTTAATGATATATTGTTCTTTTTTTGTTCACATTGATTCCTGATATCTTCATTAATATAACGTTCATGCTAGTTCACATTGATTATATATAAATTCACATCTCCTTAACGTAAACATGATAATAACATTTTTATACCTTTTTAAAAAAAATCATACATGATTATAGTTGCATTAACATTTAATTGTAGAGATTATAACATAACGTACATGCTAGTTCACATTGAGTGTATATAAATTCAAATCCCCTTAACGTAAACATGATAATAACAATTTGATGTAATTAGTTATATATGTTAAATAAACATCATACATGATTAAAGTTGAAATAAGAGCCTTTAACATAATGTACATGCTAGTTCACATTGATTATATATAAATTCCCCTCCCCTTAACGTAAACATGATAATAAAATTTTCATGTAATTAGTAAATATACTTTAATAAAAAGTCATACATGATTATAGTTGAATTAACATTTAATTGTAGAGATCAATAAGGTCACATTGATTCCTGATATCCAACATTTCAAAAGACATGATTAGGAAAAAATGTTCCTTCCCCCTTAACGTAAAAATAAAAAACAACATTATCTTTCAAATGAAGTAAATATGTTATTATCATTTAATTAGTAATACACTTTACGATTATACTTGAAACTCAATTATTTTTTTGAAATGCAGTATTACGTTATTATCATGTGCCTAGTAATACCTTTTAACTCAGTTGAATTTATGCTTTATTGAGAAAATAAAAATAAATTACACTTGACAATTTTCTATAGCATAATGTCCCCATGCTAATGTTGAAAATGAATTATCGGTAATGTATCGTTTTGTATCGATACCACTTAAAGCTATCTTATTAGATTCAATGGTATGAACATTATTTTTATAACTTCTGAAACATGTCTGCATGCTTCGATGTATCGTGTCAGGATGTGTAATACATGAGAGATATTGTTCAAAGGTTATGAATCGCATCGAATCTTTTGTTACACCATTTGATTTTTAATCACTTCATTATCATATCGATAACAATATAATTTCGATTTCAATCCCACATATTCAGTCATCACTGTACCTGCTAGCTCATCCTTGAATAATCCGGAGATTTTCTTATTTGCTAACGGAATGCCATACACATTATCCATTGGATAATTAGATGTATCGAATAAATGTATATTGGTTTTAATAAATTCATATATATCACAGTTAGATTCAAAGAGAAAAGCGTCCGTGTCCGTATAGATCAAGGTAACGTCTTTCAATTTTTCTTCAGAATTTCATAATAAAAATCATACATTTTATGTTTGGATAGATCCAGGATTGCTTGTCCTATGTATATTGGCTTATTCATCAATATTTCATCTCTGACCAATTCCATACCTATTAAATTTTCATCAAAAATCACGTACCTTATACACGTCTGTCGAGCTAACAATTTACGCGCTCGCTTCCAGCTGGTAGCTATATGAAATGAATTATAACGTTTTACATTCTCTATAAATTTTCCATAAACACAATTATTCATTAAATTCCATAGATTTCGGCCAAATTTCGTTTTATCTTCAATACGTTTACGAGCGTTGAGTTCAACGTAAGGATTTATCCAGTTAGATTGTTTATAACTGATTACTCTATGTATACGTGATACAATCAAACCACGTTTAACACATTGTTGAAAATTGAGATAATGTGATACGTATTTATTTTTATCATTCAATGTTGTTAGCAATTTTGTATACTTATCACCTGGCGCGATTTCATTCAAAGGGCATAATGGCAAATCATTTTGTATATCATGAAGTTATTGTGGATGTTTAAAGTCTACTTCCAACACATATCCCATGTCAGAATCACTTGTAATAGACATAAAATCTATTGATTTAATTTCAGCATCAGTTAGCCACCTTATATCCGTGTATGGAAAGCGACTGTTCTCCATCGTATAGGAATATAATGAATTACAGTCAACATACATTAAATAATTAGATGGTTGAGTGTTATCATAGCTAGTCATGTATCTGTTATTCGCTTTTGCGTACCGTTTGGACACAGTGCAAATTCCACCTCGTATTCCTTTTTCGAAGAAATCTATCATAGTCTTATCTGTTAATAATGAAATATGTACACCAGTCGTTCTTAACATTGCATCATAAGCTAATCCGGGAACTGTGTAATACTGACACGGATCGAGTCCATACAAACCGATACTTAATTCACGGAAGCGTTCAAACACATCCGTTAAAATTAACGTATCACTCTTAAGATATATATTTAAATATTCACCCAGATTTTTAACATTGAATTCATTCCATACCGTTCTAGCATGACTGTAATCCGCATCGCTTACATGATCAAAATGATGTTTAGATGGTAGACTATCCTCGTATAATTTCTCTATAGAATCCACATACGTGTACGGGAAGACACCTTTGCGTTTCATCAGTTGTCTATGCAAAGGGTTCGTATACGTATTATTGATAAAATGAAAATCATCGGGTTTTAACATATCCGAAAGGTTACTAAGTTTTGAATCCAAAAAACGATAACTATCCAGAAATCTTAGATATATACTCATTCCATTCGAATTTGTGTATCTTTTGCTAAAGGATAAGTAATTTTCAGAAGTTTGTGCAATACAGTTGATAGGTTCCGTATCATAACCTAGTTTTTTGACCATTAAATGAGCATCGTATTTTGACATGCAATGAAAGAACATTGGTATGAATCCTGGCATTTTCCTATTTAAATTGAAGTGCTTATGGGCTGCCCCAGCGTAACTTCCAGTCAAATGACAATGATCACGAACCTTTATACACGAGTTAGGAAATTCACGTTTGCATAGGTGACATCGTGTTGCATTTTGATATTCTAGCTCATCCACATCTCTCATACTTATTTCAATTTTATTAGCATATATATTAATGACATGATTTGCAATTAACGTTACTTCTTTAAGAAAATTTTCAATTGCATATGGACCTTTAAATGATTTGAAACGCGTTAAATTTTTATCATAACTACAAAACAAATGTAATGCAATTGCATACGCTTCATGTTTATGGGTGGTACGTATCCAACTTTTGTTCGATGCATCTTGACACGAATCTACCTTACGTAAGATACATTCTATGTCTGCATAAACCACGAATGGAACTTTTAGACATTTCGAATATGCGTTAAATTCAACGAGATCTGTTTTACCAGCCTCGGGCATTCTGATAATTTGATTCATCATACACCGCTTTTACGACTGTTTAAACGTGATTCGGATGTGAAATACAAGTTACAATTGTTACATAACCATTTTCGCCCCTTATGTTTAGATAGCTGGTTTCCTAGCAAACGTGATAAGTCTGTTATCAGACAATAATGTCTTTTATACATCAAAAGATTAACATGACGTGATTTTATCTCTCTTGGTTGATATAAGAGAATAATCGATTTATTTTCAACACCGTATATCGTTAATGAAATATTTGAATTTTGATTCTCGAATTTTTCCACATCTTTCAATGACACGGGGAATCTTATATTCTCAAAGTTAAATTCTTTAAACATATCATACCTTTTATAGGATGTGGGTCGATTCTTGTTACGTTCCACAGGTATTTGGATGCTAACAGACAGTATGCAAAGCAATGTTTATCGGCATTTCGAATGTTAATAACAGCTCTCTTAGACTTTATAAAGTCGGGTAATTCAGTATACATCCCGGCATTCAATGAATCGTATTGTGTCACATATATTGTTAATTTCTCAATACTGTATAACGCTTTAGAACTGGTACGCGATTCAAAATTATGCATATGATCTAGTATAGGTTGTACAATCTTCTCTTCATACCATATTGATTTATCTGTAGATTGCAATATCACCTCAGGTTTACTGTTAAAGTTAAAAGTATGAATATTATCGCGCTCTTGTGATATTATGACATATTGACAGGATAAACAGGATCCTATCTTAAGACCTGATTTATACATGTTTAATCCCTTATCAATTTCGTTCATAATTAAAGGTTTGCATTCTGATAAGAATATGACGGGGTCAATTATATTAACACAGTTGTGAATTTCGTAGGTACATAATCTGTTTTTGAAGGCAGACTCACTGTGAATACATTGTAGTCGTTCAGGTTGAATCCTGTCGGAACGGGTTTCATCTTGCTGAGTCGAGCGATGTCCATTGGCACTATCGGAGCATCTTGTCGTCGTTTCTGAAAACAATTGCAACATTCGATTAACTTTACATACGGGAACATTGATTTACATATATGTAAGGTGGTAACAGAAATAACATACATGTTAATAACTTTTACATGCATGAATCTTAATTTTACGTAAACTCTATGCTTTACATAGAACGTAACATGCATGTAACTTTTACACATGAAAATATTTACGTAATGATTATGTAATTTACACAGAGATTTCAACATTTATACGAATATTGCTATCATCACGTAACTACAATATTCAGATAGTATGTAACTGTTTTACGTGAGCTCTGTCCCTTACGTAAATGATAAAACACACAACGTAAATCATATACATGTAAAATAACGTAACTGAACTACGATATTCACAGGTACGTTTTACACATATAAATTAACGTTTTTTCACCTACAACGTTACTTTTACGTGTAACAAACAAAACGTAACTAACATGTATGTGAAATAACGTAACTGAACTACGATATTCACATGTACGTAACTATTACACATGAAAATTAACGTTTTTCACCTACAACGTTCACTCTCAATTACTAATACTACATGACGTGCGAAAATTAACAATTTATGTTCTAATACATGTACGATTTCACATTTACATGCAAGTAACTACATTATCACTTTTTTATGAAATGTTTAAATGAATATGCTCACCTTTTGACGACATTACGGGCTGCTTAAAAAAGACAATTTATGTCGTTTGAAGCCACTTTCTAGAGTTTCCTCGCCATGGTATTGGAGTATGCAGTCACCACGGTTTAGTAGATCTTTCTGCGCTGCGGTCATGTGTATGAATCTCTCCGGGAGGAAGACTTGGAATTCTGATGTTTCTACGACCACCCGCTCACCATATCTGGTCTTCACGGTTTTGACGGATCGAATGATGTATTGGACGGACTGATCTAATTCACGTAGTTTCTTTGTGGGAAGATGTGTTCCACCTTCAGCTAGTTGATTTAGCTGGAGCATCTCATGATCTGAAACAAACATATAGGCACAACCGAATCAGTATTACTTCCACACTCTTCGTAAACAGAGATAAAAAAGAAATACAATATACAACTTTTCTATCTCACCTGTAAGATCCATATTTCCAGAGAATCGACTGACTCCTCACTCATCAGAACCAGCGTATTTATTGAGAGAGGCTCCGCGCTCCTTCCGGGAGAGCTGTTAGTTTCTACATCTTGAGTTATGAGTTAAAAGTTATTACCAGTGACTTTATTATCATAGTTTAAACTTTATATAGATCCAACATTTGTTACACCCCACCATATCTCTCCTTCCCAAACACCATGTTGCGCGCGCACACTGTGATTCGTTCCCTACATCTTGGAGGGGGGATATAGTTACACATTTCTTTACGCACGCATACTTATACAAAATATATTTTTCTGAACATTTGATTTTTTTCATTTGGTATACTAACACATTCATAGTATTGTTTCATCATTCATACAAATATATAGATTCAATCGCTTAATTATAAATACATTGTTTTTTCGTAGCGTTATTTGTCAGAAAGTTCCACTTCGATACGACAATAAGAGTCTTTTGGCCACCCCTGTCACCAGTCTGGAGAGATTAACTTTTTTTCTCTCTCGCCCGCATAGCGATGGGGTGAAGTTCAGTGGAGTGTTCGTAATCCTGAGGAGAGATTTTCTAGACAATTTTTTTTTATATGGAGGGTGATATCTTGCCCGGGATAGTGAAGACACCTGTACTATGGACCACTACTTGCGTATATATATTATCATATTGACTGAACTGTTTGTATTAATTCTACATACTTAAAGATAAGATACTTTTCTCTCGATATCTTAATCATTCTTAAATAGATGGTTAGTGCTTTTATTTTATTTTCAATGTTATGTTCCACTTTTATCATGCTTAGAGGGAATATTCTTTTTAAAATATTCATTCATCTTCTTAACACGTATTCTCTCACTGCACACTTTTTATACTTCACTGTTTCCTCAAACTTGTACTTACAACTCATTTGACCTTTTTTTAGTATTGTTACACTATTTCTTAGAGAGAGGGCGAGAGAGAGAGAGAGAGAGAGAGAGAGAGAGAGAGAGAGAGAGAGAGAGAGAGAGAGATGGATGATATATTATTTTTCTTTTCAATGTCATGTCACACTTTTATCATGCTTAGAGGGATATTATTTTTTAATTTATACTTAACTTAAATATTATACATATTTTTCCCTCAATGGTATGTACGGTCTTAGAGAGAATTTTTTTTTAAATAATAATCTCCTTACACATATTTTCTCGCTGTTATGTTCCACTTTTATCATGCTTAGAGGGAACGTTCCTTTGTCATGAAACCCTTTCACACAGATTTACATTTCCATTCTTATACTTTTCTCTCAATATTTTTTATCATTCTTAAAGAGATGGGTAGTGCTTTTATTTTATTTGCATTTGCTATGTTCCACTTTTATCATGCGTAGAGGGAACATTCCTTTGTCATGAAACCCTTTCACATAGATTTAAATTTCCATTCTTATACTTCAATGTGGAACAGATTTATATCTTCTCATACCTCGATGTGGGAATGGAATCTAACCTTTGCTTAACCTTGCATCACTCTTAGATACATAGCTCAAGGTTGGATTCTGGATAGGGAACACCCCTTACCAGAATGTCTTATTACATTTATTTCATAAATCTCTCCCAGTACACGTACCTAATCATTCTCTCGATATTCTTATACCTAAAGAATAACGATACTGCATTATATATCATACACTAAACGTAATAGATATCGAACCCTAGACTCGATATTCATACATGAGAGTTTAAGCACAGATTCATATACCCTCCCTCCACGAGCACAGTCAACCTCTTCCTTTCTCAGTATACCTAAGACCCTATTATGCTTAAAGATGAATGTTTCAACCATCATATATTAACTTGCACATATCTACTCGAATGTTTACATAACTTTTCACGAACGCGTTTTCGATACGAAGAACCCCCACAACCCCTCCGAAAGAAACGATCATGGGTAACGACAATACGTCATCACCCGAATATCAAACAGGAGAATTCTAAATTCATAATAATAATAATAATAATAATAATCATCACACATCGAAGAATTATTATCAACACATTTAATTCAAACACCCCCAGAACCCCGTTCCCCAACCACCCATCACACATCACACACACACACACACACACACACACACATCATCCCTTAACCACCTCACTGCACAGGGGAGAACGGCACTACGCCAACACTCTCCTTCTTTTCCCTTTCGATATTCACACAGGAGACTTCTAAATCAATGAGTGTTCTACATCACTCATATATTAACACAGAGGAGACTTCAGCATCATATCTACACTGTGCCGAAGTACTCCTTTCTATACTACTTATAGTTTTTGATTTATTATTGTAATTAGGTTAGTTTAGAACTTGTTTATGTAGATATTAAACTATGTGATTTTCTGGTTGCACATATTTAACTTGACGATGCTTTGAATATGTTTTCTATTCTTTTAAGCAGATAATGAATGAATGAATGAAAGATGCGTTAACACATTTAGCGTTGCCACCTCGCTACCCCCACTCTCCCCCCCTCTCTCTCGCACACATTCCTATAGAACATGGCGCTAATCGTAGGGTGACCCAAGCTGAACTTTCCGAACTTTCATAATATTCGCACATTACGCACATCTTTTAAATGCTATAATTATAGTTTGTTAATTACCTATTTTTTAATCCAGCGGAACTATTAGTGGAGCATTCCTATAGCTTTGAATGCCATTTATGCCAAGAGAAAATTCGTCATTGTCATTGTCTTCATCGTCCGAGTGTTGTAAATTTATGATGATAGGCTCCAAAATCTTGTCATCTGCTATTCCTCTCCAAAAGTCGTTTTCCTGTAGTTTATTTGCATGTCTTAAGCAGTTTTCCCAGCCTTGTTTTACCTTGTCAATTTCTTGGTGAATAAATCGTTCAACGTCAGTCAGTTTAAAAGTGTTATTTCTGTTTGAAAACGTTTGCAACATAATTTGAGCCCACATTAACTCAATTGGATTTTACTGGCAGTGAAAAGGGGAAAGGCGGATTACCTCGTGTCTCATTTCAATTGCAAATTGATCCAGCTGATACACTTTCCCCGGTCTTTAAACGAAGGAAAATCTGAATAATACTGCTTTGAACTCTTTAGAGTAAATGGAAAAAGAGCAATTATAGACAAACATATAATATGACGAAACACGTTCTACCGATGCAGCATTCCACAACCCAGCGGGAAGTGTACTGTTTTCTCTCGATCGAATTTAACAAACATCTTGACTTATTCAAAGTATTTCTTCTATCATGTCATGTCAAACGTTTACATTTCAGTTCTGAGTAATTACAAATATACGTACATGTCAACCAATAATGATGTTCATTACATTGTATTATAATGTATCGGTACTTTAGTTATTTGTATTAGGAAAACTATTTGAGCTAATAGTATGATAGTCTTACGGTTATGTTGGACACATTACTCCCTACCTTCCTCATGGATAGCTTTTTGCAAAACTTGCATGTTTGTCTTTCATGTTTATGGACCTCCAAAAAAAAGTTATTTGAACATCGGTTAATAACGGACAATGAAGTGTGTGAATGGGTCCAAGCCTGGATCCAACAGCAGCCTACTAGCTTCTTTAAAGATGGAATCAACCGGCTAGTGTCGCAATTGGATAAATGTACCAAAAGTTTTGGTGATTATTTTTGAGTTAATAAAATCCTACCGTTACTTTACACAAGTGACCGGGTTTCATTTGAATTACCCTTATATTTCAAGTTCTTTTCCCTGAATGTCTATAGCTGGTTGCTGAATCAGAAGCAGCATTTTTTCATGTAGTTTTTCTCGCTCTGTTTATTGCATATCACTTGAATGTTATACTTACAAACATATTCATTAAATATTAGCTGAGGTATCACTTCTTGACGCCCCTTTTCCAAACTTTACGTCCTTTTGGATATTTTTGTCTTTCAAAAGGTCCTTTTTAGGAAAATTTATAGGTCCTGAACTTCCTAGTCCTAGTCAGGGGCTAATATGTATCCCTATTTAAATCGGTCGGTAACACGCTAAAATAGTTGTCAGCTTAATACGGATGCAGTATAGATTTTAGGGCAATTAATAGATAATTGAGTATTAGGTCAAGCGAGCGTATTTGTTATGTAATGATTCCTTTAAGGGCGGCGTGAGGTTCTTTTGCTGCTATTGGTGTTGCCAGTTTGGTAGGAAAGTTTTCAAGTATTGCTTACGCCCGCTGCCACAGAAATTAAGAAGTAGCTTACATGACGTAAGTGAAGCAGTATTCGTTATCTGAAAATAGATTAAATTAGGTATATAACGTAAATGAAGTGCCAAATATAGCAGGAGGGAAGTTTACAGCGGAATAGTTGTCCATCCAGCCGTGACTAAAATATATAAAACCGGGCCCGAATCTGCCTAACTTGGAGGTTACGCCAAAGAAGACAAGTGTTGCCTTTTTACTGTCAGCTGAACTTTCCAGATGTAATCAGTGGCTCTATCGACCTACATTTCTTAAGATTTATACTTATAGAGTACAGGCGTACAGTTAATACGGAATGTACTGACAGGAATATTACACTTGAAGAATTTTGAAGGTCTTTCTTCATTGTTGAATCTTGCGTTCTCGGTCACGTGAAAGGAATAAAAGTAAAACAGTTTAGTTAAGTACACGCAACTGTTAAGTTTTATATTGTAAATATTCGTTTTCTGAGTAAACGTGATTTTTTAAAGATTGTATATAGGAATTCTTTAAAGTTGTTTACAGTGGCAGTTTTTTTTAACATTTACTTGGCAATCGTACTACAGAACAGTTCTATTGCTCTCATATTCTAAGTTAAAATTTAGGTAGTCAGTCACACTATAAGACAATTCTGGATGTAAATTATTCTTTACTGCTTTTTTAAAGTTCTTACTATTGAGATCCGGGTGCCGGGGTAGCGCAGTGGTTTCGTTCGCGGTTTCCGTACTAAGGGTCCCGTGCTCTGGCGTTGCCGATTTTGTCAGCCCTATACACTCCTTCACCTCTGTCTAGCACATTTGAAGTGTCCCCTATGCCCAACGTGGTTCGGAGTCCACGATATAAGCTGTAGGTCCTCTCGCCTCACCGTTATCTTCACTATCACCCTACCATCGGAGGTAATAGACACCGCCCTCTGGGTGCCTCCACCTGAGAAATAGGTCCGGTCATCACATGGTGGGGCGAGATTACTCCGAAGGCCAATATTGCCACATGTGGGGAGTGTTACTAACCAACCAACTGTTGAGTTCCTTTGCATGTTTTTGGAAGTTTCTTATATAAATTAATACCCTTATGTAATGTACTGTTGAGACTTCTGGTAAACATATGAAAGTTTAAATGCATATTGTTGGCCATTCTTGTATTGTATTTATGATAATCAGAATTTTTAAAGCTGTTTATATTGTTATGGAGGAAACACAGTTTCTAAGATGAACATGCATGGTACTGGGAATATTTTGAGTTCTCCAAAGGTATATCTGTTCTCTGCTCAATTGGGCACTTGCTATATAATTTCAATTTGCCTCTTTTGAAGCATTCACACAGAAAGAATGTGGTTGACAGTGTAATCCATATGGCGTTATTGCGTGGACACGCAATTATAAAGTGATATAAGCACTTCTGCTGGTGTGACTTTCCTTAGAACCATAAATACGTAGCATAAAGTGGTTGCCTTTCGTACTCATTATTGAATATGACTTTCCCAAGTGAGATTTGAGTCCACCAAGGTACCTAGAAATTTAGTGGTCACTGCTTCATTAATTTGACTTCCATTAAGCATAACTGTGATAGGACTGTAAATTTTAGTCACTGAAACTTAGACATACAGTTTTCTCAACATTTATTTTCAATTTATTATTTGCAAGCCACTCCTCTAGTTCAACTGGAGTTTCATTTATTGTGAATTGTAACTCATTCTGTTTAATATTACTTACAATCATATTTGTGTCATCGGCAAACAAGATTGTTTTGGCGTATGTCATACTAGCGGTAAGATCATTTATGTAGCTATATGAGAAAGAGGATTGGCCCCAGAATTGATTCCTGTGGGACATCACATCTAATTGTTGTAAGTTGTAACGAGAATTTTACTTCAAGAAATGTTTTCTCTTACTTAAAAATGACGTGAACCACTCTTCTGCTACTCACCTTATGCCAAAATGATTTAACCTTTTAAGTAAAATGAAATGATCTACACTGTGAATTCTTTTACTGAGATCAGGAAACAGCCCCCATTGTGTGTTCGCCGTTGACTTTGGCATTCAATATATACTCTATGGAGGAATATAAAACGCTGTTTATACCCCATTGGAAGGAAGTCTGAGTAAAACATAACTTCCACAGAAAACTTCGAAGCTGTGCTTCGAAGGAACTATCATTCAAACAAGGCAAGGACACGGCAGGGAGTACTTCACACGTGCTTCACACTTCAGAAGAGGGAAGCGTTCCCTTTGTACGACTCGATTCTTCTAACCCATCACATTCATATATATTAAGTCAGTTGAAGTCGAAGTCGTAAACTGTGTTCAGAACTGTCACTTTGTATTAAGAATTACTGTTACATATTATTATAAGGGATTTATTTACTTACTGTCCGGTATTTTTATCATGAGACATTTATTGTAGCTGTCTTGTGGTCACGATTGTCTTCATTTCGAAATCATACTTCCATGACCTTCACCAACAATCATGGCATCGCATCTGTCAGATGAGGATTTTGAGAGACTCCAGGTAAAATCGCTCTGGCAGAAGAAAACATACAAGTTGCTAACTTGCTGTACGTGATTTTATTTATGTAAATAACTTTCCAGAATGTAAAATATATAAAGTACATATAGGTTAGGTGTACCCTTGGTTTGACAGGTATGACAGTAATAAGGTGTGTATAACGCGAAGCTGTTTATTGTTGTTCAATTTTAATGATAAGGATAATCAAAACCTTAATTGTCGTATCGCAGCTTTGAAATGTTAAAAATCTATCACAAACTTGCGGTTTGTTTATGCGTAAGGCGTGCCTTAAAATTCTTTCCTTTGAAGTGACAGCTCTTTTCATTTAGCTTGTGAGCTATGTGCTGGATGCCAGTAATAAATTGTTGACCAATTTTGGTTAATGTTCGGCAAGAATATGGTCTTGGAATCGCTATGTGATGCACATGTACATAATTCGTTTATTGCACAACGTACACAGGTAATTAATAATGGCGAAACAGTAGTGTCGTGTGACTAACGCAACTTCCACGAGCTGTAATGCGCATATTGCACAATTACGAGATTCACATAATGAACAAGTATATTGTAATATGTATACTGAGGGCCGTAAGCTGCGAAGCATAGCCAGTATATTGAGATACCTTAAGCTCCAAAGCATACCTGAGGAGTGTTTTTTATAAGCAGAAGAGTTTAGCAGATAAGGCCACAACTGCCAAGTGACGGAAAACATAGCTGAAACCTGAGTGTAAATAAAACTCACTGTTTGCCAACTTCCTTATCATCTCAAGATTAATATGCAACTACCCTGAAATCACTGAAGTAGGTCTTACTCAATGGTAACTGTCCACCATACAGAACTCCCTGAACTTTCCTGATTTTAATCTGCAGGTTTAACTGAAGATTTATAATTCTTAGTCTGACAGCTACACAACTCATCTGAGAAAAATTATTTACAAACTTTGAGTTTTCGATGTGTGGTTGAGCATTTTAGTATCTTTTTCATAAGTTAATGTTGTCTTAGTTATCATCATTTGCAAGGTAACAGTGTTCTTTATGTTACGAGAGAGAAAATTCTATTAATATTTGAGCATACACATACATAATTCTTTAATCATATTTTGTTAAAACTTGAAACTTCACTCGCTTCAACTATTTAACACAGGAATGTTTTCGGGACCTTTCCAGTCCCATCCTCAGCTGATTGGCGACTGACTACTATCTTCACAGTCGGCTGTCATATGAACCTCTTGTTATTGTGTTCCTCTTTCAGAATATTTCCTTGATAAGTTCATTAGAACAGTCACTAATGGCATGTCAAAATTTAAAAAGTTTGAAATGTTCTTTATAATAAAAAACTTTCTTTCATGTTGAAAGTACATGTTTCATTGTTAATGGTTTCAGTAGATTAATTTTCTCTCCGATGTTGTGGTTTTCATTCCATAAATTAAAAGCAACTGATTTTTCCATTTGTTTGTATTTTATGTTCTTTTGGTATTTTGTTAATCTAGTTTTTAAATTTCTTTTTGTCAATTAAATATAGAATATATTGCAAACCTCACAGTCTATCGTATAGCTACCTGATTTATGTTCTAGTGCTGTTGTGTTTTTTAAAGGATTATTTAACAGCTTCTTGAGTGAAAATATGTTTTTTGGTGCTAAGTTGATATTATAATCTTTAAATATTTATTCAAACTTATGGAATGCCCATGGATGGAATGTACATTTTTTATATCTCCAGTTTTTATTTCTTTTGAAAAGTAGTAATATGCTTTAATTTCTTTTTTCTGTAGTCCTGATTGATCATTTTTCTGGTTGCATTTCAATTAAAACCATTTTTCTGTGCTGTATTATAGATATATATTAAATGCATCATTATATTGTTTTTAATGGTTGACTGGGTGAAGTTTTAGGTTTTAATAAAATATAGCTCAATAAGCCTTTTAATATGAACTTGGCTTCACTTTTAACAGCGCTTTTAATAATAATTTCAATACATACTTGTTGCTGATAAACAATTTCATCAGAAAAAGGTGGACGTGCTGACATTTGCAAGCACTTATAAATGGCTTCAAGAATTTCAGTGTAAGATTTTTGCATAATGCTCATTTCATATACAGGATGTAACTTTTATACTGTAACTGCTTTTGACAAAATACGGCTCTTGATACTTACCTTTAAATACTGACTTTTTTCTGAAAACTTTAGGCCAATAGATGTAGAGGGTAATTTATGGATCTGCTCTGTATAATGAGGGTCCTTTGGCTCAGAATAGTGTGTATATTTGGTCAGGGTGATAGGATCCTGTGTAATATGCATATTTTGCTTCTTTAAATCATTTTTCTTCTTTGTTTATTATAAGCTAGGGGCATTTATGGTTCTCTAAGGTATCAAAATATAGCTCAAGTTAGGCTACGATGCCCAGATTAGTGTGTGGGTGTGGGTGTAAATCAACTTCTTCTGCATTTTTTATAAGCAGGTTTCATATTTTAACAAAATACATAAGCACAGTACTACACCAAAACGTTTGTTGTACACAAAGTTAAAACGCATAATCCCTCAGACTACTCCTTAAATGTGTTTTGTGCCTTAGTTCAAAGGTGGTTGGTGGGTTTGAGTAAAAATAATTAAGTGAGGGGTACTGTAAATAGATTGTCTACTTTGATTTTTATTGTGTTTTTTAGTTTTATTAGCCTTTCTGCATGTGAAGCAGTAATACAAGGAAGAGAATTGAACAAGGTTTTATAAAATTTTAATAATCAAAGGCTGTAACAATGTAAAATATTTATTGCTGTTGAGCTAAGCGGAATAGTGGTAGACAGTCATATAGAGCACATTATAAAATCATAGTTTTAAATTTTAAAAAACTCTACATTGTAAAATGTATGATATAAAGTTTGTGTTTAAACTCAGAATTACACAAGTTTTCAGCCTGTCATCCAATTTAGTAAAAAATATACACAGGGTTTTATGCTTGGTTCCCATTTGACACATGTTTTCCATACAGTTATTATTTGCTTTATCAAGCTCTTTTCAAATATGACTAACAAACACTACCATTGAGCTCCGGATCTGCTGAGCATAGCTGAGAGATTGAAGATCCTAAGCTGCAAAGTATAGCTGAAGGATGTTTTATAAGAAGAGTAGTGAAGCAGTTATAGCCTCGCTACAACTGCAAAGCAATGACAACACAGCATAGCCATAGGTTGCATAGCTAAACCTAAGTGATAATAGCATATTAAAACATTGAAAAAACAGCAAATTTTGCTTTTCATTTAGGATGGCAATCCCCGTATCTTGTCATGTTTGTTGTTCTTACACAATTATTTTTCTATAAAAGAAAATGTCCTAAAAGGGTTTAGTGGATGGGTTCCAGGCTGTACAAGTGGCAATATGAACTCCAAACAACACTGCTAAGATAATTGCATTCAGTAATAAGGTATATTACCTGTGGTATTATGAGTGTGAATTTCATTTCTAGCACCATAACTAGTCATGCTTTTTTAACATAAAGAAAACACTAAAAATATACAAATTTATCATACTTAAGAATTTTAGTTTATCAAATAGAAGTCTACAATATGCTTTAAGTGTCCATTTAGATAGCATATAAATAACTATCTTTTGTAGCAACAAAACATCATTGTTAGTACCATTCACCCATAAAAGACTCAAACCATAATAGAGATAGAATGAGGACTGGGGAAGCAGAATGTGGACTGTAAATACGGTTTTCACACACAACACATCTTAAAATGGCTTTAGATAAGGCCCTAAAGGAATGATGGGCCCAACATCACAAATATTATCTAGGTCCCTTTTTTGTAATTAAAAACTTGCTTGCTGTAGGCAGAATTGCCCAAGAAGATAATTCTATATCATAACAGAGTGAAAATAGGCAAAATATACTGCTCTTAAGGCGTTCGGGTTAACAGATTTTTTTAAGTTTCTTATTACAAGGCCATTAGAGCTAAGCTTTGGTACTATGCTTGCATGAAATTGTTTGTACCACTTGTATGTCACATTTTCTTTTCAAGCCTTTTAATAATTTTCAGTTTGTCATGTATTGTAAGAGATTTATGCTTACGTTTCCCTGATGATATTTTAGGTTTACTGAGTAACATTATGCACTCATTTATTTCTTTAGCTTAATGAGTGAAAAAGGCAAGTGTTTAACCCTTCTGAAAAGAGTTGCTAGCCTTATCGCAGGTACAGCAAGCATCTGGCAAGGAGGGCAGTCTAGTGTACCATTGTCTTCAATGTATTCGTGGTATTCCTAAGATATTCCTATTGTACAGTCTGTGCAAAAATAAAATGGACAATTTCCTTAAGTTTGTCTTAGTGCAGTACTATAATTTAAGTTAGCAATTCACAGATTTTTTTTTTTTAAAGATACTTGTCTGGATTAAGCGAAATCTGGTTTAAAGGGGTCTGGAGTAATGAGGTTTTACTAGTTTAGATTGAATGATCTCACTCTGCAGTAACCTACAGATGGGAATCAATAGAGCCTGGATGTTCAGGCATTTATAACAATCAGAATAGGCAGGGAAAAGGACAATAAAGATATGAAGAAAGCTATTATAAATTTTAAAAGTAATAACTGCCATATATTTAATACGAGTATATATATTTACTTTTTTCATTTAGCTAAAATTGTTGCATTAGCAGCCTTTCAGCTTTGGAAATACTGCCCATTGGCAATGTGTTAATTCTTAAACAGTTCTTTCACCCATTCACACTCTCATTCATATATTTCCATACTCTGGAAAGGACAGGGAGTAATCTTGGCTAAAAAAAACATTTCCACTCCCAGAATTGAATGCAAGATCCTTTGCACAGCGGTCATAATTATTGTTGTATGCTACAAGTCATTTCTGCAAGTGTTATTGTGTTAGATTTTGCCAGCAACAAGTATTGATGTACACAATTGCAATGACAATTGTAACTTCCTGATAGACGTGGCAATGGTTATTCTTGCTACCACTCTTAGTAATGTGAATTGAAATTTGATAATTAAAAGTCTGCATTCTGTTTTGAAAAAGTGAATCAAATAAGTTCGTAAATGCATTATTTACTAAGTTTTATTTCACATGTACATTTTAAATGCAGTCCATTGTTAACCATTTCTTTACTTGAGTTCCTCAAATTCCTTCCCATAGAGTGATTCTTATATTTCTCCTTCATTTGCCTCATGCAACAATCAGGATTACTACATGTACTGAATGGGGAACTGTGAAATAATGTATTCTTTGGAAGACCAGAGCAGGGTTCTAATGTTATAACTCAAAATTCTTTTCCAGGCACAAGTGATTGAACTCAGAACAGCGAACTATAGCTTGGAGGAGCAGTGCAAAAAGTATAAGACTGGTAAGTTGGCTTTCATCTCCAATGAGTTAGATATACTTTATACTGTATTTGATTGGTCATTGTTAGGGGTGATGTATTTTATAATTTTAAATAATTTTTTGTCACATTCATATATTTTCAGTTTAGAACTTCATAGCATGTGAATAAAAGCATAAAGTGATAAACCTGTAATTTCTTTTGACATAACATTAAGGTAAAATAAAATCATATTAATAAAGGATTAATAATGAAGTAATAGTGTCTTGCACATTGTTTAAAGTTAATATAGGTTAGAGCAACACAGAGAAAAATAGAATTGATACAAGCTCATGCATAAGATAGAGGAAAATAGAGATGCAAATGCAAAACCAGAATAGTAAAAGATAGTACAAAAGATTAACTCAAAACATGCAAGTTCTGGAATACATAACACTGTTACATGAAATCATAGAACAGAGGTTTGCACCATCATCTCTGTTATCCTGTCATTACAATTAATTGTGCTTACTGAAATATTTGATAGCATTTATGCCATAGATAGGATCTCAAATGCATTGCAGAACTCCAGCAAATTATGAGTTAGTGTAATTATATTTTAAAGGGATGAAATAGAATCTTTTGTATGTCTTGATTTCTTCCTGAAAAACTTACCTGTTTGCATATGTGCTGTCTTTTAAATGGCTTGATTTTCTTCTTGACTAATTCTGTGTTAAAGCCACTGCATTCTGTCATGTTGACTATTTTGATTTTATTCTTTTTATAATATATTTGATTAAGTGGTATATTTATAAAATATTTTCAGTTTGATAATGTTATGGTACACACTTAAAAGTGAGGGCAACGCTCAACTGTTAGTTACACTTTAGCCATGATATTATACACTGTCTAAGAACATGAGAAACAGAACCACTCACTTGTTAATATTCCAATAATTAACCTCCATTCAGAGTTTGAGAAACATAATTCCTATTGTCACAGTTCTGGTATCATAAGCATGTATTTTGATACTAATGCTTTCTCATGGTAGCTGCTACATGGATTAATTAGCAACATATAAAGGTATAAAGCGCCTATAACTAGTTATAACTAAATCTATATATAAATTCTAATGTTACTTTTATATGTGCTATTGCCAATTTAGAATCATTTTGATCTTAATTATGAGAACAGGCATAAGAAGGAAACACAGTGTCTTTCAATCAATTTTGTTCTGTTAAGTCCAAATCCTCAGCATGCAGTAGAAGCCAGAGTGCATACCAAGTTTTTCCCCCTATTGTCTTTACACATGCTTCTCTTGGATCTTTCCAATTCGGAAATCTAAAATTAAAAAGGATTCAGAATTATAATTCCTTTCATAGAAGTGTTGACAACAGTGTTGTTGTAATAAATTAAATTTAAAGGGAGTCGATTAATGACACTAAACAATACTTAACCTACTTTAACATTTTCCTGAAACATGTTTCAGAGGCTATTTTCCTCCATTGTCAACCAGACATCGACTGTTCTCAGTGGTGTAGCTGGCGATATTTTGTCATAGGTCTCTTCTGGTGGTGGTTCGAGGAACTTGCTGAACAAACCTTTCTGGGGGATGTTGAAATTGAATACCTTGTTTCTATTTTCTGAAATGATTTGTTCCCATGTGGACAGTTCTTGTTTTCCTGTTGTGTGTTTAAGTTGTTTTGGTTCTGGATTTATGTTGTCGTTTTTTTTTCCCCCAAAAATGCATGGCAGCTGCTGATTGTACTAACTGTGTGTATTTTATATTCCTAAAGTGTTCCTTTGCTCTTGTTTCTAAATTTCTTTTGGTTTTTCTAATATAAATTTGAATACAGTCACAGCTTTCAATTTGATATATACCACATTTTTTGTTATATGGAATGACATCTTTGATGTTTGAGCACATTAGGTTTTTAAAGGAGTAATGGTTGACTGGTGCTAGTTGAATGTTTTGTTTTTTGAAGGCATTTTTTAATTTATCAAAGGCCCATGGATGGTAAGTGAATTTTTTGAAGATCATTTCAGTTTCAAAAAATTCACTTGCCATCTATGGACCTTTGATAAATTCAAAAAAGTCTTCAAAAACAAAACATTCAACTAGCACCAGTCAACCATTACTCCTTAAAAAAACCTAATATGCTCAAACATCAAAGATGCTATTCCATATAACAAAAAATTTGGTATATATCAAATTGAATGCTGTGACTGTAGTCAAATTTATATTGGAAAAACCAAAAGAAATATAGAAACAAGAGCAAAGGAACACTTTAGGAACATAAAATACACACAGTTAGTACAATCAGCAGCTGCCATGCATTTTTGGGAAAAAAAAAACGACAACATAAATCCAGAACCAAAACTACTTAAACACACAACAGGAAAACAAGAACTGTCCACATGGGAACAAATCATTTCAGAAAATAGGAACAAGGTATTCAATTTCAACATCCCCCAGAAAGGTTTGTTCAGCAAGTTCCTCGAACCACCACCAGAGGAGCCCTAAGACAAAATATCGCCAACTACACTACTGAGAACCAGTCGATGTCTGGTTGACAATGGAGGCAAATAGCCTCTGAAACATGTTCCAGGAAAATTTAAAAGTTAGTGTTGTTTAGCGTCATTAATCGACTCCCTTTAAATTTAATTCAGAATTATCCTATTATAGTGCATACATATTTCATCTCCGAGCTCCGAGGCTACATGGTAACATTTCAGATTCATGTTCCACCCATATATGCAACTGGCATTGTAGTTGAATTTAAACTAATTGTAATGGTACTGTACAGATATCTGAAGGAAAACTCTGCTATCTTCCTTGAAAAACTTGTAGAGCTCTTCAATTTTCTCTTAACACCTAAATGGAAGCACTTTAACATTGTAATTGGTGCAGATTTAAATGCAGATTATGACATAACAGTAAATAAAGGAAGTATAAATGACTTCAAAAACCTTTCTGGCAGGTTAATTTCAAATTCACTAACAGTAACTCACAAGAGTTTCAGTCTGCCCAGATAAAAAACATGCATGCACGTGCACGCACACACAGTTAAAATCTGCAACCCCCAAGGATGGGATTGAACTCAGGAATATTCCATGGCAGGGACCCAAAATACAATGCTCTAGCCCATTGCATAGTGCATTGAACTGTGCATACCTTAATGTAAATGCATGGTCAACATTAACCCTATCAGAAAGAAAGTTATAAAAAAAGAAATTAAATGTTTGGTACATCTTTCAATCAGCTGATATGAAAAGGCAATTCTCTGTTGTTATTTTTTCCCTTACTAACTGAAACATACTCTACTGAGATTAAAGCAGCCGCTGAAGGTACTTCCTTCTTCTCGATCTTGGTTGTATCGTCTAGCTTAACTTGATCTACCCTCTCATTAGTTTCAAAACCTTGCCTTAGCTTAAGTTGTTCTTTACCTTTGACCCCAGTCTTTAAGAAGGCTAACAATTCTGTCAAGCAACAGTCAGGTTCCTTTGGTAGAAGTTTCTTTTGATACACGATACCTGTCCCAAGTTTTAAACATAACCTCTGGTAAGGCACTCACTCTTCACAAGGGGAAATAACATTGCGGCATATTTCTCCTTTGTTACTCCTAATGAATCAAGCCCTCTGAACTGTCCTTCCAGACTGTCATACAGTTGAGCTATGGATCTTGAATTATCTTTCCTCAACACCAAGGATAAAAGTTTTCTGACATAGTACTTAATAAGTAACTCATCCTTCCCATATCTAGACTTCAACAATTCTATAGCCATTTTATAATTTTCCTTGGAAGGAGGAAAGTTTTCTACTAGACTCTGAGCAGGTGAACCTAGTTCCATACACTGAATCAAATAAACAAATTTGTCTTCGTCTTTAAAGCTTCTGTCTTCATGTATTTTAGTAAATTGAGCCCCAAACACAATCCAACCTTTCACATTCCCCTCAAACTTTTTGTGCTCTAGTTTCGGTAGTCTTAATAATCTCTGATTGGAGGGATGTGAATAATTAATACTGACTTCAGAAACAGCTTGATCTGTGACTTTTATGGTCTGCACTCTTTCTCTAATCTTAAAAAATTTCAGGTCATATTCACTGCAACTGTTGATCTCTGCTTCAAGCACAGTATCTTCTAGGTTTTCCTTTTGCAGCAGCTCATTGTAGGCTTCATCATCGATATGTTTCGACTTCTCATATCTATCTACAAGTGAAGCATACCTGCTACGAATTTCCACGTAGTCACGATCAGTAAGATTCAACAGTTCTTCAAGCTTATTCACTTCTTGAGTAAATATGCTGCATAATACTTGACGTTTGGTCATCGTAGTTCTAATTTAACCTGTTATAATTGTCACAGTCCTGTCACGTTCACCAAATGTTCCTTTTGGAATAAAAATCTTACTTTTCACCACAGCTTTTCAATATTTTATTTAAAAACATTTCAACATCAACTTCATAACAATAACCAAAGAAACTACATAAAATAACAATACCTCTTTTCTCTGAAAATTGATTTTCGCACAAGATCTGTCATTATTGACCAATAACCTTAGTTCCATATTTTCAAAAGTGCGTGAGTGAGCTATGTACAACCAATTATATAATTATGTCGAACAGAATAACATAATTACAAAATGAATTTGGTTTCAGAAAATGGAAATCTACCAATGATGTTATAGTTTCATTAATACAAAGAGTACCTACAGCTGTTAAAATGAAAAACTGCACAGGTCACTTTTTGTGACTTAAGTAATGCTTTTGACTGTGTATTATACAGAATAAAATACATTGCTATTAAACTTCTAAGATTGTATCCTGTAAATTGGAAGCAGATTGTGTGTTTAGGAAATAGCTGAGATAAAACATGGGGTTCTGCAGGGTTCATTCATGGATCTTTATTATTTTTATTAATGATCAATGATTCCATCTTTTGTGATCTCACACTCCATTCTGTGTACTGTTGATACTACTTTTTTTAATGTGGGTAAAGATCTTCAGTTGCTTAAACTTACAGTGGAAAATACACTGACCCAAGCTGGATACATGGTTCAGAGCAAATTGGTTCTTACTTAATCAAAAGAAAGCACAGCATATACTTAAGTTAATTGATGGAAATTATCAATCCAACAGCATATACTTTTTGGTAGCAGGGATCCCCCTATAGCTAATAACCCATATAATGTAAAACTCTAAAAAGGGAACTATCACAATGCGCATACTTTTATTTGCTTGAGAATTTAAGGGCATCATCTCTGCTATTTGTGGGGCCTGTCTGCCAAAAATTTGCTGCGGAGTAGAATCACAATGCCCAAAACTAAAGCCTGAAAGGTACTGCATGCCACCACTTGCAAGTAGCTGCTGGACATCCCTCAACTCTGTCAGTTGTGTGGGAATGGTACTCCTTAATATGCCATGTGTAGGCCACTAGCTGCAGGGGTGAATAAGCTCTCTCAAACAATGCCTATGTGTTCTTATGTATTCTAGACTAATTTTTGAGTACTTCCAGTTGTACTCCGCACCTGATTTTTGACACACAGCCCCATAGAGCAGAGATGATGCCATCAAACTCTCAAGTGAATGCTGGTATGAGCATAGTGATAGTTCCCTTGTTAGGCATCATAGATAATAAATTATCCTGGACACATAATGCTCACATAATGTTAAACTCTCCAGTGACATAACGTTGGAGGATTTAAATTAAAAAGAACTCTCCAGTGTCGTAACTTAGCTTAAGATGTGACATATAGCTCTGTTATAAGGAATGTTTAATCTACATAAATAAAAATATTAATCTACATAATTATAGAAGAAAATCAATTGGTCAGTGACTGACATCTTTTCGCATTACCTGTATGAAAGTTGCAGGCATTCCAACCTCCATTGTCAAAGAAAGTTTTAAGTGATGCAGGTGTGAGTGTTCCCTTAAGAAAAATTTCAGGGAGATTATATATTAAAGAATCAGCTGACAAAGTGGCTGAGTGAAACCTTTGTTCATATCAGCTAAGCTGACTCCACATATGTGACAATGTGCATGATTCTCAAGGACTCAAACGTCTGTTAATCAGTGTGAAAAATCACATTGGTTCAAATCTGAATTTTTTAGTTGGATTTTATGTTTCATTAAGTTTACTGCCAGAAAGTAACTTAAATAAGCATAGTAACCTGTGTATTGAAACATCACCTTTTCCTTGCTTACAGAGAAATTGCACCCACATATCACACACGTGTTGATTTTCATACTGGTTTGAAAATAACGATATAAAGTTTCTGAGATGTTTTCTTTTTCCTTCATTTGCAAATTCCTGTCCAATAATAAATGCATGCGTTCATGCTTTTGATTAATCCAACACTTCAAGACACAAAAGCTTATTTTTTGCTCACATTCAACTAACATACGGTTTACTCCTCTCAAAAGTTTAGTGATAAAGTCTGGTGACCAGGTGCAAAGGCAATTTCATCGGAGACAAGGCATACACTTATGGGATGTATGTTTAAGGGTGCTCAACTGCAAAGTCATCAGCGTGCATAGGGTTAGGGAATTGCCAATCTTATCTCTCTATATCTTTGGTTCATACCTAGAATGTGTTCCACAAATCAACCATATTTTCCATGTTTTTTTTTTTAACCTTCTGATTTGTTTGGGACACTGAAACCTGAAACCTTAGACAACCTCCTTTTGGAAGAGGCAATTCTGCTTCTATTAGATCTGTTCTATGATGTTTTGTTACATATTATTTGACAAATATGTAGTTTTGTTGTATAAAGTTTAACAAATGGTAAAAAATTTCACATTGTTATTTTGTGTTTGCAGAAAACCAGAGTTTGACAAAGAAGATTGGTACATTAGAGATAGAATGTCAGAAACTTCAAAAGACTATACATAAAAGCAAAAAAGCAAAAGATATTGATCTTCTTTTAAGTGAAAATGAAAATCTACAAGTAAAACTTGAAGCTCAGGAAGATGAATTTCGCTTACAAAATCAAACTTTGCTACAAGAATATTCTTCGGTAAGACTTCTTAAATATGAATTGCATGTGTTAAATTAGAGTTAGGTCTATATATGTATAAAAAGCAAGCATACATGTATACTAAGAGGTGACATACCATCAAGTATTTTTACTTTCTCTACCAAGTATATAGGCAGAGAACATTCCACCCAAAAATTCAATACCAAGATTTTAATGAAAATAGCCTCTGAAATTTTTAGAAAAAAGGCTTTGTGGTTACACATATGTGTATGAGAGAAAAAGAACAGCTGAACTCAAAAACAAAATGCCAGATAAATATGAAACTTAGTATATTTTTTTAAAAAAAAATTGCCTAGCATAAATTACCCTGTGCATGGAACATTTTTAAAACATTTTATTTTCTCAGAAAAGTCTATAACAATATTGTTTAAATACAATATATATTTACATATTAAAATATATATTTACATATTAAAATATGTACCTTGAATTTCTTATTGTCTGTGAAGTTCACTTCATTCAGAAGGAATTTTGTGTAATTATAAACATTAAGAAATAGGTGAAAACATACATTATTCAAAAATGTGGATCCTCTAAGATTCAGATAACTTTTGTGGCATCAACCTTTCTGAGAGGTTTGTTAGTAATGGTTAGTGTTATTCGATACTTAATCATTACTTTTAGATCCTATCAACATTCAGTTGAATCTTTTAGTTGCATGGAAAGAGTATGGAATTTTAAGATCATCATATACATTCTGTTCTAAAAAATGTGTTGAATGACAGGTTTATGTGTTTATAATGAAATGTAATGCAACTATTTCTAGAAAGGTTTATTTTATTAAAGTGAAGTAGAGAGGAAAACAAAGTTTCGTAACAATTATTTCAATATCCACTAATAAACGATAAGGAGCAGAGAAGGTAGTGTGTGAAGTTAGTTTCTATGCAGAATAAATGTTTACATCATATCTTGTGTTTATAAATGCCCTTTTGGTAGAACTTATGAAAATATAAATTATTTCAATATCCACTAATAAACGATGAGCAGAGAAGGTAGTGTGTGAGGTTAGTTTCTATGCGGAATAAATGTTTACATCATATTTTGGTTTATAAATGCATTTTTGATAGAGCTTATGAAAATATAAATTAGATTGGGGGGAAATGAAGTGACATTTTTGAAGTTTTTCATTAAATTATGTTAGTACAAAAACTGTAATGCACAGTACAACATTAATAGAGAATGCCTATTTTTTTATGCAATCGAGCAACTTAAAAAAATATGGGTCCTAAGCAATCTATATGGGATTTAATCAGATTTTCATACTTGTAAGTTCTAGACAAAGAGTGTAAATATTGGTAACTACTAAAAGGTTTATTTTTTCAGCTTATTGAAGCAAATGAGCAGCTAGAGAAGAATTTGGCAGAATTAAGGAAGAAAATTGCAGGAGAATCTACATCAAGTACAGTTGAAGTATGTGTGGAGGTAAGCATTTCTTTCATGTTAAATATATGAAATACTTTTTAAACGTTGTTTCACTAATTTCTTCATTATTGAACAGAGCTGTAATGCATTGCAAGCTGTTTCAGATATTTATACCCAGGGGCATGTTTTACTAGTGATAATTGTTTTATACTCTCTTGCTAGTTTAATCCTGCTGTAAACAAGGCGGAGCTGACTCAACTCGCCATGTGTTAGACGCTACATGCACACACATAAGTTTTGCAACACTAGCAGTATATATAGCAGCGCTAACCCCTAGACAATAAATAATTTTGGGTTACACATTAATTTATTAAATCTATGAGTTGGAATATTAATAGAATCATGCAGTAACATAATGATCACCTTTAATCGGATTCCTACAAAAACTTTTAATTTGGCGCAGATATTTACGTCTCCACATCACAATATCTTCTCTGTCCACTATAACAGATTTCTGCCCTCGCTTTTGAAATTTCAATCCAATATCTATCAATGACTGATTGAGAGTACTTCGTGAAAAATTTGGCAAGTCTGTGTCAGAATTGACCGCATGAAAAACCTTTATTTAGAGTCGGCGGTTCATTTCTGAAAAAATAATATTGAGCTTTACTGTGTATAGAACTTTTCCTAAAACAGTCTATTCTCCACGTGCTGTTTGCATTTACACGATTTTCCTGGTGTTCTTAGAGTTCCAGATGCTTTCTGTTCCATTCTGACACTATGTACACTACTTGTGGAAACACAAAGGAGATCAGCAGTTTCTTTCTCAATGTTTTGATAGAAGATTCTGGGTTCTTTCCTTAAGCACTGCGAAACAATGTGCAATCATTTGCCTCTTGCCACTTTTTAAAAGTTTGCTTCGATTGTGTTTCATTTCGGCTGAAGCACCGGCCTGCTCCATGATGAAAAGCTTACTGATTTTAAATTGCATATACATGAATGTTCTTGGGCTTGTGAGGTACGCGAGATGTACAGGAAATACACTGTTAAGTATCAGAAGCAACTCCACACCATAAACAATAACATCTTAATCAGCATTCAACTCGATACAGACCTCGTTGCGAGAGAGCTGTCTGGTATAGGAATGCAAAAATATTATATAATAGCAGTGTCCTTTAGTAATTGTTAAATAAAATGCAGCTTAATTTAACATAATAAGTTAATAGTGTGTGTATAATTTCACCTGTCTTCTGTCTAATCTGTATATAGCATTATATTAACATTGTAACATTGTATTATCTATATATCTGTTGTAAATATGCCTTTCAGGACTCAAGAGCCCAGAACACATCTTTGTAGTATGTGAAGCAGAAAGATAAAATGTGGGGCTATTATGGTAATAAGAATCGAAACATTTACATACTTTTCTCTCTCCGAAATTAGCTCTCGCAGAGTAGTGATCAGAAAACTACTTACAGTACTGTTACTTAAAGGAGGGGTTTATCGTACGCAAAATGCCCATTAACTTCGCTAAGCCAATCAACAGCTTAACCATTCTCTGTCTCAATATCTCTCTCTCTCTTTCTCTCTCTCTCTCTCTCTCTCTCTCTCTCTCTCTCTCTCTCTCTTCCCACACAGATATTTACAGCAGGATTAGACTAGGTTGAGACAGACTATAAGAATTCACATTTCATTTCTACATTTTTGCATTTTCATTACTAATACACATTTTTGCATAATTTCACAAGGAAAAAAAATATACACGTCAACTTAGAGATTTTTTAGACAAAAAATATTAATTTATCACACACAAATATCTCATATGTATTTATAATAATACATGGTATTAATACCATCAGTATTTCATGTAAGATTTAACAGAGATCCAAGTTATTTTTTAAATATTAATATTTGGAAGGAAATATTAAACTAAATATTATTTAGCTCATCTGTTTATTTCATGATACCAAATTGGAACATGCAACTAGTTATAACGTTCTCAGGTTATTGAAAATCTCTTCAGTAACTGCTAATATATAGTGTGAAAAGAATCTTGCACTTTCTGCATTTGATGATGGTTATAAGGCTCTCAAGCATGTTTTGATGTACAGTGGTGGTAGAATGATTTATATTGATTTGGTGAGACTGTTTTCTGTATGATGTATTCAATGTCCTAGAGCACTGCTCAGTGAGGGCATAAAAAGAACAAAACAAAAACGAACAAACAATAACCAATTCTAGACCAACATAAGCAATAATGGTGAGTAAGACTATACAGTGTCTGCAACAGAATTCTGGGTGTTACAGGAAGAAGGTAATAGAAACAGCTAACACTATGTTTACATTGTCTGTTACAACTACAGAGCCTTTATTGGGACACATGGTTTATGTGACACGAATTTTTTTGTAGGCATGTTGTTTGTCAGTGGAGTCAGAAATTCATAGGCCTTTAATTTATGTGCATAAATTTCTCATGCAAATTATAACTGCAGTAACCACATACCTTACTTCTTCTTAACTAACATCCTCCAGTGTTGTCATATCAGACCATACATACCTTCATCATAGATGATGTTGGAAATGTGCTACCACACGTCTCACAATACCTTATAAGAAAATTTGAATGGACAGTCATTAATTATAATTTAGACCATGCTTTGTCCATAAAATTATTAAATAAGGCTCAATGGAGTGGTTATTAATATTAGTCAACACCAGTTGTAGAAATTAACTCTTCTCACATTATATGTTTATTGATCTCTAAACTAGCTATCTTAGGGTTTTAATTATTAAAGTTAAGTGACATTAGAAGCTGAGGTTCACAAAATACCTAATTTTGTTGTTTAAGTTTTCTCAAAGATTTCTTTAGATTTCAAATGTTATACCTATATCAGGTTTTTACTCTGTAAGAACTTAGAGATTTAACTTCAGATTCTTATCAAGAATAAATCACATAATAATATAATTACATAATAAATCAGATAGTTGGATAGAGGTTGAAAATGGATGCGATGGCTTCCAAAACTAGTCCCTCAATAATATAAAAATGTAAGTGACAAAGTGTCAAGAAACCCCACTACAAATGTTTTTTTCAGTCAACACCATACCTGTTCATATTGATAGAGGACTGTATTAGCATGTAATTTTTTCAATAAACTATATTATAAATAGGTAATGTAATATCACCAATCTTGAGAATTTTAAAACAAAATTGCATTATCATTTAATGGAGCATTTTGGTATAATGCCATGCAGTATTTTTAAGACATGCTCAGCCTGTTTTGGTACCTCTAAATCCAGTCGCTACACATAATATATAAAATTTTAGTAATTTGCATTACACTTTGAGGACACTATAATGAATAATTCTAATGTGCTCTTCTGTTAATCAATATTAGGTACCTTCTGCTACAGTAGAAGCAGCTGTAAATAGTGTGATGTTAATGGACTTTGAGAAGGCAGAGAAAGAACTAAAGAGCATGCTAGACGTTTTACACAGGCTTGGGAAAAACAATCAGGAGGAAAGGTAAGTGAAACTGTGTTACTATTTCTCACTCAGATAAAGTACAGAAAATATATGTAACTTTTATATATAATGAAGCCTATTGTATTTGCAGTTTTTGTACAGTTTAATTATTTAATAACTTACATAACAAAAATATCAAATACTTAAATGTAAAACTGCTTGTATACTTGTTACACATTGCCATTTGCAAAGCTTGAAATGACACAACCTTGCATTTTATAATGAAAATTTTTAAAATGTATCTGTTTTCCTTAGATTCACTACATAAAACTCCAAAACTTTCATCTATTTCTTTCTGAGGAGCCATCCCTGAACCATATAAGTTTCCCATTAAAACAAATTTCACTTAGCATTTTTTCCAGTAGGTTAACACTGATACAGTTGATTGAATTCCTTAATCCATTCACCATTAAGTATGTCAGTCAATATGGGTCTTCATCCCAGCCGCCATTTAACTGTACACGAGTTGATTAAAATGCATATTATTCTGTTATTTAAGATATTTGAATGAAACTAATTAAACATATTTACTGGCATTGTAACCAATAAGAATAAACCTACTGCACTGATTGCAGTTGTATTTTATATCAGGGAAACTCACTAACTCACTCACTCACTCACTCACTCATTCATTTATTTTCAAAAACTTCAGTAGCTAATCTACAGAGGAACTGGTTAGATACTTCACATCACTCCTTGGACTGTGCAAACTAGCTGGAGGCACAAAGTCAGCAGCTAGACTGTAAGACCAGAGCAGGGCACCAAGCAACATAGTCTATTTATATCTTCTCATATTAGCCTCCTTGTATGATAAATGATGACTTATTAACAGAAATATAAATACAGAAGTGATTAATCATATTCTTAACCTTAGCACTGAATAGATACTCATGTGATTCTGAGGTGAACAATTGCATGTTGTGTAAAACTATATAACATTTACAAGATATATTTGGTTTTTTTTCTATTCTTTTTCTTTTATAATGTATTGTCACCCAATTAGCGGAAAGCGCAACCAACGACAGCTTAGTAAGGGGCCAGAGGCAGCCAACCACACCATCCCATTAGTCTCTGTCACTAACTGAGGGGGATGATTAGGGAAATGTCACTTGTCGCTGGCCGCCTCTTTCCCCCCTTCCACTGCCATCTGGAACTTTCGCGGTAATTCACTGAAACCAGAGACTTCTAGAAGACGGTGATATTCCTATAGAAAGGGCTGCAGTGAATGAATTGAGTCAGTCAGTCAGTGCTTAACGTGCTAGCGAACGGACGAGAAGACTGTGTACGTGCATCAGAACGGTAACGGACGAACTGGTGAATCGTAATTGTGTGCATTACGTAATTCTGTGTAATTGGCAAGTGTTCACCTGTAAGTCGGTGGAAATAAAGAACATTGTTGTGTTTGTGTAATTGGACTTTTCATTTCACGAACCCACAAAGTCACACTGGTGTCAGAAGTGGGACGATAACATCACCGAACATTATGGCCATGGAATTGGCATTGGAAATGCTTTTGGCGAAGATGAACGAGTTAACAACAAAAACGAAAGCGGCAAATAACAGCCTGGCCGCGAAGCTGGAGACTACAAACAACAACTTGGCCACGACAATGACCGTAAAGATGGCCGAACTGACCGCGGAAATGAAGGTGGCGAACGAAGCTCTCGCCGCCAAATTAGAAGAACAGTTGGCCGGCGTGAGGGATAACGTGACGGAGCTGGGCAAGCGGATGGGCCAAGTGGACGAGCGCGTCGAGGACCTGGCGAACCGCTTCAATGACCTAGAGGAAAAGGCCGACAGTAACGCCAAGTCCCTGAACGCCATGGCGGAAGACGTCGAAGACCTTGCTAACCGCGTTAACAACCTGGAAGGTAAGGCCGACAGCAGCGTCAAGTCCCTGAGCGCCATGGTGGAGGACGTCGTCGGCAGGAGGTTGAAGGATTTGAAGGCCGACGCACCGGGACGCGACACAACATCGGCGCGCGTCAAACCTCCGAAATATGACGGCGCGTCAACATTTGAGGTCTTCCGCCGCCAGTTCGACACAGTGGCCAAGCACAACAGATGGTCACTGGAGGAGGAAGCCACACAGTTAATAGCCAGCCTCCAGGGACGGGCCGCGGTAGTCCTAAACGCGGTGCAGACAACGGCGGCGCCCAAGGACATCTGGGAGGCCCTGGAGAATCGTTTCGGGAACCACCGCTTAGCCGCAGCATACCGCAGCCAGCTAAAGGCAAGTTCACAGCAGCCAGGGGAGACGCTGCAGGAGTTCGCCATGGCGATTGAGCAGCTGGCTAGCAAGGCCTTGGTTGACCTGCCACTGGCGTTCGTATCCCGGGAAGCTACCTACAACTTTGTCGACAGGGTACGGGACACGGAGATTCGTCAGCGCCTAATGCTCAGCGATTATAAAACCATCCACGAGGCGCTGACAGCGGCATTAAGGAAAGAGGCGGCCAGCGACAAGTGACATTTCCCTAATCATCCCCCTCAGTTAGTGACAGAGACTAATGGGAGGGTGTGGTTGGCTGCCTCTGGCCCCTTACTCAGCTGCCGTTGGTTGCGCTTTCCGCTAATTGGGTGACAGTATCTTACTGTAATACATTTAAAAACAGGCTTCCAAACGATAGTGTGTCACAGAGGGCACACACATAACTCAATACTTCTTTTCTAATAGATTTTACATTGCACTATGTTAGAATAAATAGGCTGTGATATAATTGGCAAGAGCAAAATATATTCATATGCACATAAATGATAAAATTACATGAAATGTTACGCTGCCAAGGGTAAAACTCTTCACAGCATGCTTCAAGTGCTACATTAATGCCAGAATTCACCAACAGATGTTAAGATTAACATGGCTGTTAGTCTGTTTAGCAGTAGTTATAACAAAAATTGCATTTCACCAAGTGTTAGCTTAAAACTCCTGTTAAATCTCTTTAAGTCTTTTACAATTGTAGAATTGGCAAGATGGCAGGCGTGAACCCAGCTTTTGTTCTCAATTTGCTATATTTAGACTGTCTAAATGCCATTCGTAATAGAAAACAGCCTATGAGGATAAATGATTTTTATGATCTATCAGAAGATATTTTACGGAGGTATAGACTGTCAAAACAAGTTGTTATGAAGGTTACTGAGGAAATACAAGAGAAGTTAGAACATGCATCAAATAGGAATATGCCAATCTCGCCTTTGTATGGCCGCGCCGTGGCTCAGTGGTTAGACCACTTGGCTCTCACCAAGGCGGCCCGGGTTCGATCCCAGGCGACCGCAAAGTGAGATTTGTGGTGGACAATACGGCGCTGGGGCGGAATTTCTCCAGGATCTCCGGTTTCCCCCGCCATCTCATTCCACCGGTGCTCCATCTTCATCTCATGTATCATCAGTGTCATCGCCTGCGGTGCCGTATGTAGTAAAAGTGGGCGTTAAACACTACACATTTCACACTCGCCTTTGCTTCAAGTATTAATAACTTTACAATTTTATAATTCACTGAATTGTGAGGATAATATTCTGTCCACTTTGCATCTTGAAACATTCAAGTTTCTCGTCAATTCTGTGTTTCTCCGCACCTCCTTTTAAATTTACGTAATATTGATGAAATTGCTTCGTACTTCTGGTTGTGATATTTGCATTTGAATTAAACTAATTTCCCATCTTTTCCCACATCACATCATTCTCTTTCACATTTACTGCAACTGTCCTCTTATTTTCCACAATATTTTTATATTTAATCAGTAGTAATTGAACTAACAATTCTTTCTCGATTGATGAGAAATTTGTCCCACAGCTTGTGTTCTGCTTTTGTTCACCCACCATTTTTTCAGCTGTGTGTAAATGAAAATAAACGTCTGAGGGCTGTGACTCGCCGCGCACATGTGGCATTGACGGCACTATCTCTCAGCGTCTGCTCGGAGCCTTAGCCAGTAGTAGCGCTGTCGGAGTTTGTCGATTGTTCGGTTTGTTCCCAGGTGTCCTCCTGAAATACCTGCATGCACTTCCTCCAAGACTTCCAGAATCTTACTTCAGGGAAGTACCAACTGCTCTCTTTCTGTCTTCCCATCAGGTAATTCCCATACCCTGAACAGCACGCCTTCTTTGACCTTCAATGAGTCCCATTGTGCCCAGTACAACTCGTATGCAGTGCTTCTGGGTGCTAAATCCTCCCAGGTTGGTCTTGTCCCTGCCTCCACTTCTCTCAACAGTGGCTGCAAGTCTGCATCCGCCACCTGCTCCCTGCTCAGGCCTACGCTATCCCATCCGTCCACCACTCTCACGGCTGTGGCACGCTCCTTCTCTTCCACTCTTGTGCAGTAGCCGCACTCTTTCGGACAGGGTCTTCGGGACATAGCGTCTGCGTTGGTGTGTATCTTCCCTCTATGATGTTCGGAGGTGAAGTCATACTCTTGATACTCTTGCAGCTTCTGGACCCAACGGGCTGTCTGGCCCTCCAGGTTTCTAAAGCTAAGTAACCATGTTAGGGCGGAGTGGTCGGTCCTCAGGTGGAATGGCTGACCGTACAGGTATTTGTGGAAGTGCTCCAAGGTCTTCACTACCATCAGCAGCTCTCACCGGGCGACACAGTAGTTCTTCTCTGCCATGGACAGCATCTTGCTGTAGTAGGCTATCACCCGCTCGTGGCCGTCCTGGACTTGGAATAGGACGCCTTCAATGCAATGGTCACTGGCGTAGGTGTCCACAATGAAGGTGCCGCCTGTTTGTGGAACTGCCAAAATAGGAGCATTTCAATGTGTCTTCTTCAGCTGCTGGAAAGCGCCTTCGGCTTCCTCCGTCCACATAAGGCCGGTGTTCTGTCAGGCGAGTGAAGGGCTTAGCGGTGTTGGAAAAGCCCTTAATGAAGCGGCGGTGATAACTGCACAGCCCCAGGAAACTGCGCAATTCTCGCTTATCCTGCGGGCGAGGCCAATCTCTCACAGCCTGTGTCTTCTCCTGGTCTGTGGGCACTCCGGTTGGTGAGACTATTTGGCTCAAATAGTTGAATTCCTTGCGGAAGAACTGGCACTTCACATTCAGCTTCAGGTTGGTCGTCTGCAGTCTCAATAGCACTATGCTCAGGTTGTCGAGATGGTCTTCGAATGTCTTGCCAATGATTATGATCATGTATAGCAGGCAGGTGTCGTAAGTCAATCCTCTCATTGCTGACTCCATGAAGCGTTGGAAAGTAGCTGGTGCGTTGCAGAGACCAAAGGGCATAACTGTGAACTGCCAAAGTCCTTGGCCTGTCGAGAATGCTGTCTTCTTGTCTCTTGGGTCTGGAGCTACCTGCCAGTAACCCGACTTCAGGTCCAGGGTCGAGAACCGCTGCGCACCAGCAAGCATGTCCAGGCTGTCGTCAAACCGGGGTAAGGGGAAGCAGCCCTTCCTGGTGACAGCGCTCAGCTTCTTGTAGTCCACGCATAAGCGTAGCTCGCCGTTCTTCTTTGCCAAGACTACATGGGAACACCAAGAGCTATCAGACTCTTCGATCACTCCCCGGATCTGATGTCCTCCTCTTGGGTGTTGTCGATTGGCGATATGCTGACAATGGGCTCGCAGGTCCCCACCTCCGTCTGGGCCTGGATGTTGTGATCGGTGTGTGATGGATTCAGCAGCCTCACCGGCAGCTTCTCTCGGCACGGCAACAATGTACTGGCTACACAAATGCCGTACACAGGCGTCTTCCGGTCCAGCATCAGGTTCTTCGTCCTCGGACCTTCCGATCACGCCGTCACCACCACCTCGCTTCTCGCGGGGACAACGATCCTCTTCTTTCAGGATGACCCTCAGATTCCAAAGCGTTCTTCGGGGTCCTGGAACATCACCTCTTCTCCATTGAGCCGCAGAACCTTCCTGCCGACGTTGAGGCTCCTAAGGGCATCCAGTCCCAGTATCACCCCCTCAGCCATCTTCGCGACGAACACCCACAGACTGATGCACTCCGCCCCAAGGTCAACTGCAGCAGGGCCTCCCTCTCCACTCGCAAGATGTCGCCCGATGCCGTCACTAGCTGGTGTGGTCGGCTAGGTTTTCTAGACGGAAAACCCCTGGCTACATCAGGTCTGATGACGGTCACTGCTGCCCGGCGCACAGTGTCAATCGAACGGATAGTGGCAACGACGCCGACGCCCCTCGCCACGCGGGCCCTTACTCGTTTTCCGGCAGCTCTTTTTGGTGTCGGCAGTCTCTCTGCAGGTGTTTTGGCTGGCCGCACCCCCAACACATCCCTCTTGGTCTTCGTCGGCATTCCTGGGCTGGTCTTCGGTCTCCATAGTAGGCGGATACTTCTTGTCTTCGAAGTCGAGGTAGCCTATTGCTATTTAGAACACGTGAAATCAGCTGTCTTCAAGTTTCGACTCTGTGCTTCGTCGCACATAATAAATGAAAGAAATCACTGCAGTGCACTTCAATCGTCCACTGTCGCAATAACCATCACACAGCTACTCCTTCTAACACTTTGCCGGTATTTATACTTCCCAGTCATTGTTTGTAGAATGCCTTAGACCTTCCGAGAAAATTCTTGGCAACAACAATAGACCGAGCGCTGTGCAACCTCTCTCTGTCTCTTTCTCTTCTGCCCACGCGCTGGGCTTCAGCTTGTCGTGGCAGCTGAATAATGCCACACGGTGACAATATGTAGCAAAGTGGATAATTGGTAGACATTTTTCTTGCCAAATAATACTATAAATCAACAATGCCAGTCACAGTCACTTGTGGTTACTAGGTATTGTTTGCCCAAGACAAGAAGGCAAGCTAGAGGAATGTGTATTGTAATCACTTTTGCTGTCCACATGGTGTATATGCTCATCTTCCGAGTATGACAAGGATGGAAGGTTTGTTTAAAATACACAAGTGTTGTCACATAACTCGCCCATACATAATACCTATCGCTGCATTTACTGCAACAAACATTATAGATCTGGCAGCATGGGTGACTCTATGCACTCTTATACACTCATTTCCTAGTAAAGAGATCCGTTACCGGAGCATATAAACAGTTCAAGCTCCTCTGCCCTTCATACCTCTCTAGCCTTCTTATCGTGGACATACAGTATACATTACTGTGTAATGAGTTGAGCCTACTATGTAGTTCCTGACAGGCGATACTAATGTTCATGCAGTAAATTATGTCACTCGGACTAAGTAACCATTAATGGGATAACTAGTTATGTTTTCATTACTTTGGTAACCATTATTGGATAACTAATTACTTTAAATTCATTATTTTTATAACCATTAATGGGTAACTAGTTACTGTCTGTCAGTAACCATTACAGTATTGCTATTACTTACTTTCTGCTAATCCCTACTTGGTAGTGCTAAAGGAAGTGGAAACAGTAACAGATCTATATTTAGAAAATGTTTGCTTAAATGAATTTTGGCATGGCTTAATATGCATTATGTTGGTTGAATTGGAACTGAAAATAAACTGAGGTTTTATTTATGGGCATTCTTTAACTTCTATGGTTCTCAGTGTCCCATTCTTTATTGTGCATGAAAGACTGCCTAATTTGGCTCAGAAACTTATTTATCAGGTTTGAGGTTCTCCTACATGCCTTGAAATCTACAACACAAGATAAAGACAGTACTTCCTTTCTATAGGTAGCTTTGCTATGATTTTTACACCCAGAAAAAATTAATTGCCCTCCATTGGTAACCAGAGGAATTGGAAGCAAGTGAAATAATACCAGTGGTAAGTTAAAAACAAATGATGCCCCAATATGAAAAATTGTCGGTTTTGCTGTTGATATATGATCTTGTTCTTGATTCTGGGTATTGTTAATTTACCTTTGTAGGTTATTTTACTTCATGTGCTTATTTCTGTTCTGGTTTCCATTTTGGGTGAAAGCTGTGAAACAGCTTTTAAATATTTCTGTGTAAATATTTTCTCTAGTTGCCTTTGTGGATAAGATTAATGTGCATAGAATCCCATTATCTATTTTCTCTAAGTTACTAATTTACAACTTAGTAGTTTCTTCTCCTATATGCTTTTTTTTTTTCAGTTTTATAAGTAATGAAGGAGAATTTGTTGAAGTTGGTGAATCAGTTATGTATCAGAAGCACAGCATACAGTTTACTGATCAACTTAAAGAAGCTGAACAGAAGTTGCATTCCTTAGAGCAATATCACCAGAAGCTTAAAGGTAAAATTCTAAATGAATGCATTAAATTTCAACTTGACCAATCATCTGCCTTATCATTTTACACATAAATGGGCCAACTTTAACACTCTTACTTGCTTCACTCACCAATTAATTCAGGCGGAAATGTTCTGTAAGTGTTTACTTGCATCAGCAGTTTACATGTTGACTTCCAAAATGTTTTTTTTATTGAATTTGATGATGTAGTAAATGTATATAAAAAGATTAAAACACCAGCTTATGAATTTCATTAATCTGGAAATTGACAGTCTTATTTTTAATTAATCTACAGATCACCAGTGCCCTCAGTACATTCAATAGGGAATCTCTCAGAAGAGTGATCATGGCCAATTTAGGTACTCATAAAACAAGTTGTTTTCAATTTAATTTGTGAATGCAGCAATTAAGAGTGTTAGGTTGACTTCATTTATGTTCTTAAGAGGTAATTGAGATTTACTACACTGTATGGGATTCCATTATAATTATATTCATTCTAATGGGTTGATTACAGATATGAGGCAAAATGACTTTTTTACTGGTTGGTAATACATAAAATATTATATAGATACAATTGGGTTTTGAGATATTTGAAATGATAGAACCAGTTTTTATGTAGCTTATTTTGCCTTTATAAGGTCTAGCTGTGTATTTGAAATATAACTGCCAATTTTTGCCTATTTTTTTTTTTTAAACTACTTTAGACCTTCTCCAAATAATTTTCAGTTTTATCAGATTCAAGAAGATCTAAATGATGACCTGGATATCCTTAACAATGTAATGTAACCATATTTTGTACTGTAATTTTTGCTTTGTGCTGAGAGTTCACCATTTCCCTCTGAAAGTGGGTTCCCAGTATCAGAAGTATTGTAGGAAAACCATTTTATCAAGGTTACTGTTACATGAAAGTTGTAACATGTTGGTTACTCACAAGGAAATCCCTATCCCAGGAATAAGCAGGAATTCATTAAATAGAAGAAGTTCATTTTAAATAACCTTGTAATTCTCTGAAAATTATATATACTACAAAACACACAAGTTTAATTTGAAATGTTCACTGGTTTAGACCTTCCCCATTTGACCAAAAAAATACAATTATATGTTCTTCGGCATCTTCTCCTGCTGAGTGTTTTAGCAAAGTGGTCTACAATAATAATTTTGTTTTAATACTCACCCAAAAATATGTGAAAAGGAGAATTTCGAATAGGCCGAAAATAATTAATTATAAGACCTTAGTCCTACCGCCTCTGTCGCCTCTAATAGATTCCCTGTACATCTCTTGAAGTCCACACTTGTATTGGCCTGTCATAACCCACAGTCTCGGGATCTTCGGCTTCTGTCACTGGAAGTGCTAATGTCGTGCCAAAGCTAATGGGCAATTCCTCTTGTTAGGTTTGACGTCATATGCTGAAGTATTTCCTAGGAAATGATTACAACCCCAACGGAATCCTTTTCAGGGGGAGTGGACGAAATGGCACAATACTCCCCCCCTGATGAAAGAGGTTAGCAGTAGCAACGGCGTAGAATCAGAGAAACTCCCCAGAGGCTACACATGTAAAGAGACGTCATCAGTGCAGGCAGCCAGAGGGGTAGGCTACACCAACAACCTATCCATTTAAAGAGAGGGAAAAAAGAAAGCATTTAGTGAGGAAAAGTGAAGTTACACACAAAAATATTGCAATCTGCTTAAACAGTTGAAACTGGTCAGTAGGAAGCAAATTAACAATAAATCAGTAACAATATGAACAATATCAACAGGAAAGAGAATTTACAAGAATCCTAACAATAGATAAGGTTACAATAACAAAAGTACAATGGAGGTAACAATTAAATGTGACTATAAATAGTTCATAACATGAATAGAATAAAATGGAAAGATTGAATGCGCATTCGGAGTACTCCAGTAAATAGGCAAAAAACTAACTGTGCCTGATCAGGCTTTGTAAAAATTTCTTAATTTCTTAATGAAAGTTAAATAAAGGTATATTTATAATGAGACAAGTAGGAAAAAATATGGATTATGAAACTTTAATACTATGCATTTATATACTCACACATAAAATATGGGACAACTTTATGGGGAAACATCACAGCAACAAGAATAAAAAAAGTATGCAAACTACAAAAAAAAAAAAAGCAATTCGAATAATGGCAAAAATAAATAGTAGACAGACATGCAAATTAAAGTTTAAAGAGTTTGGTATTTTAACTGTTCCATGCATGAAACAATAAACATTATTTTACAAGAAAAAGAAGAACCAAAAAAATCATGGTATACATAATTATACTCAAAGAAATAATGACGACTATTTTAGATCAGTGTATAGGGAAACACCAAACAACTGCTGTAGTAAAAGCATGGGTAAAGAACTATATAATAATTTACCAGAAGAAATTAAAATAATTAATAAAATGGAATATAAACTGAAGGCAATAAAAAAGTTCTTAATAACAAATGCATTCTATAGTTTGGAAGAATTCAAGTATAAGGATATGTAAAAAGATAAAACATATGTATATATAAAATTTAAAGGGAGTCAATTAATGACACTAAACAACACTTACTTTTAAATTTTTCCGGAACATGTTTCAGAGACTTTGCCTCTATCCTCAGCCGGCCATCGACTGGTTCTCATTGGTGTAGTTGACGATATTTTGTCATAGGTCTCCTCTGGTGGCGGTTCAAGGAACTTGCTGAACAAATCTTTCTGGGGGATGTCGAAATTGAATACTTTGTTCCTATTTTTTGAAATGAAGATTTGTTCCCATGTGGACAGTTCTTGTTTTCCTGATGTATGTTTTAGTAGTTTTGGTTCTGGATTTATGTTGTGCTTTTTTTCCCAAAAATGTGTGGCAACTGCTGATTTTTCTAATTGTTTATATTTTATGTTTCTAAAGTGTTCCTTTGCTCTTGTTTCTAAATTTCTTTTGGTTTTTCCAATATAAATTTGACTACAGTAACTGCAATCAATTTGATATATACCAGATTTTTTGTTAGATGGAATGGCATCTTTGATGTTTGAGCAAATTAGGTTTTTTAAGGAGAAATGGTTGACTGGTGCTAGTTGAATGTTTTGTTTTTTAAAGACTTTTTTGAATTTATCATAGGCCCATGGATGGTAAGTGAATTTTTTGAAAATCATGTTAGTTTCTGTAGTTGAGAGGGTTGTGGTTTCCTTTATTAGCTGCTTCTTTTTTGCTAAGTTCACTTTTTTGTCTACTAATGATTTGGGAAAGTTATTTTTTTGTTCTATTTCAATTATTTTGTTGTATTCTGTTTTGTATTCTTCTGCTGTGAGAGGGATGTTTACCAGTCTGTGTGCTAAACTATTGAAGATTGCCTGTTTGTGGGATCTTGGGTTGTAGCCATTAGCTTTTATGTAGTTGTCTGTCTGTGTTGGTTTTCTGTAAATGCCAAAGTTTAGTCTGTTTTTATTCCTCATTATTTTTAGATCCAAAAATGGTAAATACTCATCTTTTTCTATTTCTTCAGTGAACTTGATGCTTTTTTCTTGGATATGTGCATCACTGATATGTTTTTTTGGTGCTATTGCAAAGATGTCATCTACATATCGTTGCCAGAGTTTGAACATCCAAGGGAAACCTTTGGTGATCCTTATTTCTAATGCACTCATGTACAGATCGGCCAGGAAGAGTGATAGGGGGTTGCCCATTGCTAATCCTGAAGTATGGTGGAAATATTTTGTTTGAAACTGGAAGAAATTTTGTTCTATGCATAATTGCATAGAATGCATAGTTTGGTTAATTTGATGAAATTTCAGGTGATGCCATTCCAAGTGATTTGAGCCATTTTTCTATCAACGGTGGGAGTTGATTAACTGGTATGCTGGGAAACAGTGATTTAACATCAAACGAGACTAGTGTGTCGTCTTCTTTTAGTTCAGTATCCTTAATGTGTTCTATAAGCATATACATAAGTATATATAGCTATGTACATACGTATATATGTATATAAAATTGGAAATTTTGTACAATTGATTTTGACATGTCCTTGAAATCATTGTATTCAAAGGATAAATAAAAGTATCTTATGATCGTTGACCGGGCCCACAACACAACAGCACCACACCAGAACACAACACAATACAAGCAAAGACAAAAACACTACTACACATAGGATATACCAGACAAATTACTACACAAGGAACATTCAAGAACTACAAGAAATTACAAATTACCACAAAGGACCAACATCTAAGGGATAAAACAGATACAGAGATAATAAACACACAAAGGGAGGTATACTGAGGTCGCAGGGTGAAGACCAATTTCCTTACTCGTTCGGGAGAGAATGAACAAACTGAACGAGCGAGGAGCAAGACAGGAAACAGATCCCCTGTGAACCGATGCGAGAAGGCGAGCCAAAGAGATCAGAACTTCAAGAGGTGGAAACTATGAATATTAAAAGCAGAAGCATTATTAACAGTGAAGTATTCTTCATATTTGAGTTTGATTTATGAGTCACTATGTTTACACTCAAACTTCACTTGTATAATTGAAACGTTTTCAAGATCATTCGATCTCATCCTCAGCTGTTTGGTGACTAAATGAACATTCCTCGTCTTCCACTACTACGGAGCTCCGATCACTCTGCCATCTGGTGTTAGGGGCACTAAGTTTTAATACTTCATTTAGTGCCGGGATTTCAAAATTTATAACTTTATCACGGTTTTTGGTTATGAATATTTTTTCCCAAATATCCAATTCTATGGGTGTACTTAAAGATTTTAACAGTTTAATGTTGTGGTTTTCTGTCCAAAAATGGTGTGAAACTGCAGATTTTTCTGTTTGTTTCAACTTAATGTTCCTCTGGTGTTCTTTTTGCCTGGTTAACAAGTTTCTCTTAGTTTTTCCTATGTAGCTTTTTTCACAGGTTTCACAATTTATCTGATAAAGTCCTGATTTCAAATTATTGGGGATTGAATTTTTTAGTGGTTTATTTAGCAGGTTCCTCAGACTGAATTTGTTTTGGGGTGCTAGTTTTAAGTTTAGTCTTTTGAAGATTCGTTCAAATTTTCTAAAAGCCCATGGATGGTAGGTGAATTTTCTATATTGCCAATTTGTGTTTTTAAGTGGTGTGAGAGTGGTATTTTTTTATATTATCTTCAGTTTTTCCTTTCTCTTCATCATGTTTCTTATGTTGGCTGGGTTGAATCCATTTAATACCACTATGCCTTTTATGTGTTGTTGTTCTTTCAAAAATTCCTCCTTACTCAGTGGGATGTTGTATAGCCGGTGAATTAGACTTCTAAAGGCAGCTAGTTGATGTGAAACTGGGTTGTATTCATTTTTCTTTATGTAATTATCTATGTGATGATTTATTGTATTATTTATTTACTGTCCTGTAGGGACACAACCAGATTTTGTCTGTTGCCATAACACCCTTAAGTGAGGATCCTGTTGTTGATGCTGGGAAATCGAAGTGAAAACCTCAGGAAAATCTTTCGGAAAGGTAAACATTGTCACAGATACGGATGAAACTTGTCAAAAACAGTAAGTACGGCAAGAGCCTCCAGTTCATATTTAGACAATTTTCTTTCCATTGGAGATAACACTCATGAGATATAGCAAATGGGATGACGAGCATCTTTGGGGCCCTGTAATAAGACTCCAGCCATGGCAAAACGTGAGGCATCCGTCTGGACAATAAATGGTTTGTCAAAATCTGGCATGGCCAATACAGGAGGGTTTATTATGGCCTGCTTGACGGTCTCAAAAGTTAATTGTGGTTGCGAAAGTCAAACAAATTTGGCTCCTTTGCATTGAAGGGCATGCAAAGGTTCAGAAATATGAGCATAATGTGGAATAAACTTAGAGAAAAAGGAAGTCATTCCCAAAAAGGAAGCCAATTGTTTTACAGTGAGGGGTAGTGGAAAGTTGCATACTGCTATGGTCCTTTCTGGATCATTCCCACACCACGGGGAGAAATATGTCCCAGAAATGAAATTTGTGATGTAGCAAATTTTACTTTAGCGGGACTGACTGTTAAACCTGCAGAAACAAAGCATTGAAAGACAAGACATAAATGCTCCTAATGAGATTCAAAGTCTGGAGGGTAAATAACGAAACCGTCCAAATAATTAAAGACGAACTTAAATTTATATTCATGTAAGACTTGATCCAATAAACGGGATAATGCTTGTGCGCCAGTTGATAAACCAAAGGGGACCCTAGAAAAACTGAAATAAATTCCAAGGTGTGGAAAATGCAGTCAAAGGTTTAGATGCTTCCAATAATGGGATTTGATAGTAAGATTGATTTAAATCAAGAGTGGTGAACACCTTAGCATTTTGGAAATAAAGTGCTGCAGTATGTACTTCCAGCATGGGCATTGAATCAACAACTATTTGTTTATTAAATTTTAGATGAGTCGCATTTTTTACACATCTGCTTCACTTTCGTACCTATTTTGAGGACATGTTTCGCAAATCTTCGTTTGCATCTACGGCTCTTGTGCGACTGACGCTAGATCCAGCGGTGTGGGTAATTCTGGGGTTGTTGCTGCCATCTGTTGATTTAGTGATGAACTGAAATGTAGGATTCTCTTCTAGCGGGATTTCAAAGTTCATTAGTTGGTTTTTATGTTTTTCTATGTATATCCTCTCCCATATGACGAGTTCACTATGTTTTTGTACGTATTTTAGTAATTCTGTGCTATCTTCAATTTCATGATTTTCAGACCAGAAATGAGCTGCTATTGCAGACTTATCAATATTTTTGTATCTTAAGTGCCTGAAGTGTTCTTTCTTTCTAGTGCCTATGTTCCTTTTTGTCCTTCCTATGTAAATTTTTTCACAGTCTTTACACTTAATTTTGTAAATGCCTGACTTTTCCTCTGGTTTTATCTTATCAGTATTATTACTGTGAAGTAGGTTTTTAATGTTGTAATTGTTTTTTGGTGCCAATGTTATATTGTATTTCTTGAATATTTTTTGGAACTTTTTTGTGGCCCAGGGGTGGTAAGTAAATTTAGCAAATCTAGTTTCTTGTTTTATTGGTGTGAGAGCTGTGATCTGTTTTAATTTCTTTTGAAGTTTGAATAATTTTAGTTTTTTATCTACAAGGTTTTTTCCATATCCATTTTTAATTGCAGTTTTTAAGATTTGATGGTATTCGTTTTGATATTCTTGCTGGCTGAGAGGTAGATTTACTAATCTGTGTGTCAGACTGTTGATGGTTGCATGTTTGTGTGGAATTGGGTTGAAACTTTTTGCTTTGATGTAATTATCTGTGTGTGTTGCTTTTCTATGAATGCCAAATTCTAGTTTTTCATTGCCTTTTTTGATTTTAAGGTCTAAAAAAGTAGAGTACAGTCCTCTTCAGTTTCTACTGTGAAATGTATGCTGGGTTCTTGCAGGTTGAGTAGTTTCAAAGCATCATCTATTAGTTTGTAGGGCACTATTGCAAAGATGTCGTCTACGTATCTGTACCATGTTTTAAACATATGAGGGAAGGCTTTAGTAATATGTGTTTCGAAAAAGCTCATGTATAGATTGGCCAAAAATGGTGATAGCGGGCTTCCCATAGCTAGTCCTGAAATTTGTTTGTAATATTTTCCATCGAAGACAAAATAATTTTGATGTATACATAATTCAGTCATTGCCACATATTCTTCTATTGCATTGGTATCCAGGTTTATAGAATTTAGCCATTTTTTCAGTTGAATCAAAAGTTTGTCTAATGGAAATTTGTTTATTAAGTTTCCTGTAATCCACCACAAGTCTCCATTCACCATTTGCTTTTGGTACCAAAAAGCATGGGCTGGAATAAGCACTGGTAGAAGGTTCAATGATACCCTCTTGCAACATATCGTTTATCTTTTGGCATAGGATATCAAGTGAAATGATGGAGTTCGAACTGAAGTAGTATCAGAGAGTTGAATAGTATATTCACTACTGCGGACCACACCCAAGGTATCTGTTAAAACCTCAGGAAACTGGTGAATAATGTGCAAAATTGATTGCTGTTGGGGTGGGGTTAGATGCCATAAATGAAAGTAATTTTGATAGGTTGCTGCCATAATAGTGTGTCTAATGTTTTGAGTGGGGTCGGCGAAGGAAAATGGTGTACATTGTGATTTTCTAAATGGACAACTCAAGGTGAACGTAGCATAGTCTAATGTAGCTTTGGTTTGAGACAGAAAAGGTAAACCCACTATCATAGAGAAGGGTAATTCCAGAACCACATAAAAGCTCAAGTCCCAAGAAAAATTTTCAATTTTAATATGTAACCTAACATATTCTAGCATCTGTAACTGTTCCCTGGAAATAGTGGTTCCTTGCAAAGAAGAAGAATGAAGCTGTCCCCGTTTCTTCGTCGGAAGAGATTCTCAAAATAGTAAACTGATAGGTTAAGCGTAGAACCTGAATCTAGCACTGCATAAGAAGAAACATTATTACAAGTGAATGTAACTGCTGGCAAAGGTAGAAAGGAGATGCCGTAAATATGATTAGACTGATTAGAGTTCAGCTGTTGGTCTTCTAGTCAAGAGGAATTAAGTTGACGTTGATTTTTGAAACAGTGGGGTAAACTAAAACCGTGTTTCTTACAAAAAGAACAAAATTGTACCATAACAGAAGGCTGATACGAGGTTGAACAACACGTGTATCATTATGTATGGGTTCATGCGACTGCAGTGGTACTTGAATGGGTGTTAGTAAGCTAGGTGGATTGTGAGATACTGTTAAGTCTTGCTTTGTAACCTGTTGTTGAACTGAAGAAACAAAATTATCTAAATCTGAGAATGTATTTGGAGGAGAAATAAAGGTACATAAAATACGTTTTTGTGTATTTAAACCTGTAAGAATCATATTACGAAGAAACAAAATTATCTAAATCTGAGAATGTATTTGGAGGAGAAATAAAGGTACATAAAATACGTGTTTGTGTATACCTGTAAGAATCATATTACGAATTTGTTGTTCTGAGTCTGGTAAGCGAAAAATATGGGCAATTAGTTTCAGCCTGGTAACGAAAATAATCAAATCCTCCTCTATGCTCTGAGGAGCGTAGTAATATTTGTGCAGAAATTGATTACTAATATGTACAAGGAAAAAGAAATCCAGCTTTCATAAATTAAATTCGTTTAGATCACTATTATTCTCTAATACAGATTGTAAAATTAATTTGATTTTACGCTCCAGGATTATTTGCAACATGGTGTATATATCATTCGGCTGGAAGGTCAAATGGGTACACAGGTCACGCAATTTAAGGAAAAATTTCAGAAAGGATAAAGCCTTCATAGCATCATTTACTATGAAATCCTGTGCCGGATGTTTAATTTTGTGGGCTTTAAATAAATTCATGTTCCCAGATGATGGAGACGGAGGTAAATGCGCGTCATTTGATTCCAACTGTATATCTTGCATAAGCACTGGTGATTTAGTAGACATAGTATCGTTTAATATTGTCCATAATTCTTGGTATTTTTCCAATACTATTTATGTTTGAGAATGTATGCCTCGTAGAGAGGGTGAAGTCAACAGAGTTTTAAGTCAATCCATGTGATATAACATTCTAACTTTTAATCAACGTAATGCTGCCAGTGAAAATTCCCCTAATTGTTTATTTATTAACGTTTGAAATTTGTTAAATTGTAATTGGGAATCTTTCAGTAATGAAGAAACATCCTCCGTTGCAAGGTGTGTAATATCAAGCTCAACGTTTGTGTTTGTTCGTAGCAATTGTAATAAAAATTTGGTAAAGTGTCATTTACCTCAAAAGACAACCCACGTAATTTTAGGTAAAAGTGTAGTTCATCCTTCCTTGATAAATCCAAATTTACAAGAAACATATAGAGTCCAGGTCCTGATAATATACATCCGGAGCTACTAAAAATTTAGGACATGAAGCACTTCACACCCTACTAAAAATTTTCAATAACATTTGGACCACCAGAAATAATATACCAACATTGTGCAAAAAAGCAAGAAAATAGCCATCAAGAAGAAAGGAAAACTGGCTCAATTGATAGCTACAGACCGATATCATTAACTTCAAACATAGCAAAACTTCTAGAAAGAATGATAGCTACAAGACTGACATTTTACCTGGAAACACAAAACATAATAGTCCCTGAACAAGCCGGGTTTAGGAAAGATAACTCAGCAATACATCAGGTCGTAAGACTTACACAAGACATTAAACAAAATTTTAATAAAAATAAGACTTCTCTAGCACTATTTGTTGATTTCAAAGGTGCATTTGACACAGTATGGCAAGAAATGCTACTATACAAGATGAAATTATATGGCATATCAGGTCACATGCTAAATTGGTTTCAAGTCTTCTTATTTCAAAGATGGTTTGCAGTGCAGTACAAAACAGCCACATCCAAATGGAAACAAACCCGAGTTGGATTATCCCAAGGGTCTGCTACAAGTGCTATTCTCTATAACTTATTTATAAAAGACCTAGCAGATGCACTGAAGAAACTAGGATAACATACAAGTAGGAATGTATGCTGACGATCTAGTAATATGGACCTCAGAAAAGAATATAAGTTCTGGGAAATATTATAAAAAATTACAAACAAGACTGGAGAATGCAATTATAATATTAGAACAATGGACTAACCATAACAATATGGAGATAAACACAGATAAAATCCAATATCAACTGTTCACAATGCAACACAAAACAGAAAATATATGTCTGCAAATCAATAACAAAAATTTACAAGAAATATCTGCAACAACATATCTAGGAATAGAACTAGACCGAAAACTAGCAATGAAAGAACATGTAAACAATGTAACAAATAAGATCAACAAAAAGAATAACATCTTAAAATGCCTAGCAGGAAAAAAATGGGGTGGAAATATGGACCTCCTTAATAACACATATAAAACATACATAAAACCCAACTTATTATTTGGAGGAGAACTGCTGGCAACAGTAAGCAAGAAACTCAAAAGGAAAATAGGAACTTCACAAAATAATTCACTAAAAATAATAACAGGAGCTGTAAAAGCAACACCAATTGCCATACTACAAAACTTCACAAAATATATGGCCATAGAACTGGAACATGAACTAAAGGCAATTACCCTAGCACAAAAACTGCAAGTTAACAGAAATAGACAAGTGGTATCACACAGCGGATAATATAAGCAATCTAAAACCCCAAACCACACAGCGGATAATATAAGCAATCTAAAATCCCAAACAAGCTTCAGAACATACATCAATAACTCAAAACACAAGAACATAATAGCAACAAATATAACAACAATAGAGGAAACGAGCCCAACAGAATATATTGATATACATTATAAGAATGACCTGATATATACAATACATAAGCAAAACAATTCACCAGATGAAATGAGAGCAATAGCAACAGCCACAGAAAATGAAAGATATCCAGAAAAAGAATGACTCCGAATATATACAGATGGATCCTTTATTAACAAACAAGATGCTGGTGCAGGAGTATACTGCAAACATTTTGTACAGTATCTAACACTAGATGAAACTTCAAACCATTATGATGGAGAACTAACAGCCATAAAAGCAGCACTGCAGAACGTCTTGTACAGACCGTACATAAAGCAAAACATAGTTATCTTAACAGATTCAAAATCAGCCATAGGTGGGATTGTAAATTATAAAAACAAAACAATAAGAAACATCAAAGAAATAAGAAGTTTAATTAAAGCTGTTGAATCAAGAAATCATGTCACCCTGCAATGGATTCCAGCCCATGTTGGACTTTCAGGTAATGAATATGCTGACCAATCAGCAAAAAAAGGTGCTATTCAAAATATAAAATCTGTAAGACAAATTGAAATTAATAAAAAATTAAACAACATTAAGCTACATTTTAAAAGACAGCAGAGACTTGATGAAGAAGATAAACTAAAAGACAAGGATTATAAGAACATTGGAGACAAAACTGACATACAAAAATTACCAAGAAAAAATGCAGTGGTCCTATTTAGAATGGAAACTGGCCATGATTGTCTTACAGAACACCTTTATAAAATACACTGCATACCTACACCCAAGTGCACTATCTGTAAAGAGGATGTCATCATGAACGAATACCATTTGGACAAAAGTAATGGTCTCAAAAGTGAGTACCTACAGGCTTTATATTGGGAAGCCAGGGGGAAAATGATGCAAATCAACTAATCCCCAGTGCCATTAGCCAACAACAACAACAACATATTCTTTTGTATGTTTGTAAAATTTAACTTTCATGGAAAATCATAAATGTGCAAAACTCTTTACGAGAGACAATTTAGAAAAGGAACAAATTAATATGGAAGAGAATTCTTAACAATGCTCAGACAACCAAATATGGTATAAACATATAATGTAGTCTAGTTACTACACAAAATCAGAATTCCTGACTCTCTGCTACCATTTTGTAACATGTTGGTTACTCACAAGGAAATCCCTTATACCAGGAATGAGCAGGAATTCATTAAATTCATTAAATAGAAGAAGTTCATATGTTATATATATATATATATATATATATATATATATATATATATATTACGAAACACACATGTTTAATTTGCAACTTAATTAAATTTAAAGGGAGTTGATAAGGAATTAATTTGCAACGTTCACTGGTTTAGACCTTCCCCATTTGACCGAAAAAATACAATTATATATTCTTCAGCATCTTCTCCCGCTGAGTGTTTGTTTTAGCAAAGTAGACTACAATAATTTTGTTTTAATACTCACCCAAAAATATTTGAAAAGTAGAATTTCGAATAGGCCAAAAATAATTAATTATAAAACTGTAGACCTACGGCCTCTGTTGCCGCTAATAGATGCCTTGTACAGATGTATTTTATCTTGACAGGAATTCTGCGCGGTAAGGATGAGTAGCAACTGTGGTGGGGGAAGTGCTCCTATTGTCACAATGCGTCACACACGTAAGAATACGAGAGGGGAGTGTGGTGGATAAGGTGTCTAAAACCAAATCTCACTCTCGTAACCAGTATTGCAGTTCTTATAAACTAAGTTGTAATTCTTAATATGGTAGTAATCTCCACGCTTTTGATACATCTTAAATAGTACATAGGCATTTTATAAGAAAACCCTGTTCTCCTCTAGCAAGCCTGATAACCAACTGTCGGCCTTTCAACATCGCTGCAGAGTTCCTGTAATGAATTTCACTCCAGATATATGGTCTAGTATGTGCTGAATTGATATAAGATTCATCCATATAAGCTATACAAACTTCACTGCGATACCTCTGAATATTTCGTAAATACTTAAGCCTTTTTGCCCATATGGTGCAATGTTCAATTAAAATTTGTCTGTCACGCTTAGTGTGTTTTTTCCCTATATAAATCCTAGCTTCAAAAGAACTCTTCTTAATGTTCAGACACTGCCTTGGAAGTCAGTAGAATTTTGAAGCTTCATTAGCACTTTCTTCAGAGTTGGTCTTTGTTTTTCTGTGCTTTAAAAATTATTCATAGTTTGCGTAACTACTTCTGAATTAAAACATCCAAATTAGATTTTGTGCATGTTCTTAATCTTTGTTTACTGGGCATAGAGAAGGACGTTGCACTAGCACCAATGGCTTTTCTTTCCTTAATAACTCTCCTAAACTGCTTTCAGACACAACTGTTGCCTCAGATGCCCTTTCCCAGATTTTAGTAGCAGACCCAGACCACTGTTCCTTTTTTATACATCTATAGACATTGGTTATTACTTCTCGTGTTTTTAAAAGTAGCACTTTTACTTCCTAATGTGCTGTTAGGAGGCGTCATTTCTAGATGCTCTTGTAGAACCAGGAGATATGCACATTTTGAAACAAGCTGTAGTATTACCGAGTCGCTCTGCACGTATTTGCTTGCTCGCAACTGATACGCAACTGACCTGCCCTCCCCTCCAGTTGCAACCGTTCTGAGGTGGACTCGTCCAGATACCACTGTGCATCGCTCTCAATCTGTCAAGATATAAAAAAACATCTGTACATCTCTCGAAGTCCACACTCGTACTGGCCTGTTGTAACCTGCAGTCTTGGGATCTTCTGATTCTGCCCTAGAAGCGCTAATGTCGTGCCAAAGCTAATGGGCGATTCCTCTTGTTAGGGTTGACGTCATATACTGAAGTATTTCCAAGGAAATGGCTACAACCCCAACAGAATCCTTTTGAGGGGGAGTGGACGAAATGGCACAAAGTATACATTACCTCATTTAGTTACAATGCTTAATTTTAGTACACCAGTGAAAATAACTTTTGCAGTTATGTTAGTGAATTTGATGCCCTTAAATTTTCAGCTGATGGCCAATTTTGTTGGATAAAATTTGTGAAACAGTGGTTAATTACATAAAAAAACATTTTATAATCAACACTTGTTGATGATTGTAGTAAAGCACAAATCGGCTATCACTTCAAAGAATGGTAACAAGAAATGAGGATACTTCCAACAGCTGTTGCCACATCTAGTAATCACAATTTTTATTAGGCTTATTAAAAGACTTATTGAATCAGACCTTATTCAAGCTTAAAACTTCACTCACATCACTATTAAAAACAGGAACGTGTTTTGGAGTGTCCCAGTACTATCGACAGCTGATCGTGAACTGACCACTATGTTCAATTGGTTGTCATGTAGATCTCTTGTAATTGGCTCCCTCCCTCGGAAAATTGTTTACGTAAGTTCATTAGACTACTCATTAATGGCACATCAAAATTTAAAACATGTGGAATGTTTTTTACAATAAAAATCATCTTCCATGTTGTAAGTTCAAGTTTTGTAGATAATGTTTCAATAATTTAATCTCCTCTCCATGTGGTTATCATTCCAGAAATGAAAAGCAAATGCCAATTTTTGTTCATTTATATTTTATGTTCTTTCGGTGTTTTGTTAATCTAGTTTTTAAATACCTTTTTTTTTTATCCAGTATAAAATTTGTCACGGTCCTTAATTACAAAAGACCACATGACAACTGATTGTGAAGGTAGTGGTAAGTCGACAGTCAACTGAGGATGGGATTGGGACAGTTCTGAAAACGTTCCTGTTTTTAATAGTGTGACTCTGTGGGTTCGTAAAATTAAAAGTCCAATTTGCAGAAATTCAAAATGCTCTTTATTTCTGTAGAAACACACTTTGGTCAACCTTTGCAGTAGCAGAATTACGTAACATACACAAATACAATCTTCGTCAACTTCTTTACAAACAAAAGCGTTCACAGATTACACAGAAAAATAAAGCTAGTTACAGTGGAGTAATAAATATTACACAAATAAAAATATTTGTTAATTAATGTCCACTTACCTTAAGAAGTTGATGTTAATCCTTCTTTCTTCTTTTTAAAAAATCAATTTCACAAACATTTGCTCGCATCGTCAGTTAACACTTCATCATCTTGTTTACTTCGTCATCAAGGTTACTATGTTTTTTCGTATTACCAAAATCTGAAGATGAAACAAACCTAAAAACAGAATCAATTGCCGGTATGTCAAAATTCATTACGCAATTTTTATTTTTTAAAACAAATATTTATTCCCACACTATTAAAACTATGGGAACATTTAATTGTTTTAATAATTTAACTTCGGGATTTATTTCATGGTTAAATGACCAAAAATAATCTGCTATGGCCGATTTATCAGTTTGTTTATATTTAATGTTACGAAAGTGTTCTTTCTTTCTGGTTTCCAAACTACGTTTCGTCTTTCCAATATAAACCTGATCACAATCTAAACAATTAAATTGATAAATACCAGATTTTTTTTTGTTAGGAATTTTATCTTTTTTAGAAAATTGTAATAAATTTTTAATACTATATTTATTTTGAGGAACTAAAGTTATACCAACTTCTTTAAAAAAAAATTGAAAATGTTTATTAACCCAAGGATGCTAAGTAAATTTTTTAAATTTATAATCATCTTTTATTTTTTTAAGAGTAGAAATATCATTAATAGTTATTTGATATTGTGACTTTGTGGGTTTGTGAAATTAAAAGTCCAATTGCACAAACTCAAAATGTTCTTTATTTCCACCAAATTACAGTTGGAACACTTGCCGATTACACAGAAATTCGTAATGCACACAATCACAATTCGTCAGTTCGTCTGTCACAGTTCCACTGCACGCTCACAATTACGTACAACTCCTCTGATACACGTACACAGTCTTCCATTCCGTTCGCTCACTCGGCGCTCCTCGCGCTGCTCCACAAGAACTGAACTGACTCGCCAACTGCAGCCCCTTTTTATAGGAATATTGCTGTTTCTGGAAGTCTCGCGTTTCATTGAATCACCGCGAAGGTTCCAAACGGCAGGGGGAGGGGAAAGAGACGGCCAGTGATATTTTTCCAACCATCCCTTCGTTAGCGCTATAAGACATGGGTAGGCGTGGTCGAATGCTTCCCATCTGGCCCTACTGCCGGCCGGTTCTATCGGGAGTTCCGACGTTCGGGTGACACTGCTCCCTCAAAGCTGGTCGTCTTGAACAGCACCATCGTAGCGTACCAGGCGATCCAGGTGTACCACCAACATCTTCCCTCGGGGAACCTTCTGGATGCGGTAGACCACGTCGTTAATCCTCTTCACCACCCGGTACGGTCCTTGTCATTGCTGCTGGAGCTTTGGGCAGCGTCCCTTGGTCCGGGTAGGGCGGTACAACCAAACCAGGTCACCTTGCTGGAACCCTTGGCTGTTGGCTTGCCTGTCGTATCGGGTCTTCATGCGGTCGCTCACCTTCTGGATGTTCTGGCGAGCCATCTCGTGCATGTCGTGGAGATGGTCCACCAGGTTCTCCACATACTCGGTCGCTGGCTGTTTCGCTTCCGGAGGGCTTCCAAAAGCCAGGTCGCAAGGGAGGCGTAACTCTCGGCCGAACATTAAGCTGACTGGCGTCATCCCCGTGGTGTCGTGTGTTGACGAGCGGTAGGCCAGCAAGAACAGTGGCACCTTGACGTCCCAGTCTCGCTGATGGCTGGCCACGACCTTCCTCAGATGTTCCTCTAAGGTCTTGATGTATCTTTCGACCATGCCATCCGACTGGGGATGTAGAGGCGTCGTGCGGGTCTTGTTCACCCCAAGCCTTTGTAGTGCCTCCTCCAATAGGTTGGACTCAAAATTGGTGCCCTGGTCACTGTGCAGCTCTAACGGTACCCCAAATCGGCAGAACACTTGCTCCACGAGGCAGTCTGTAATTGTCCTTGCCTCTTGGTTCGGAATGGCATACACCTCCGGCCACTTGGTGAAGTAGTCCACGACCACCATCAGGTACTTGTTGCCTCGGTCGGACATCGGAAATGGTCCAACTATGTCGACGGCGATCCGTTCGAATGGCGCTCCGAGGTTATACTGCTGCATGCGATCCCGGCTCCTAGTCTGGGGGCCGCGACTCGCGGCACACACGTGACATTGACGGCACCATCTCTCAGCGTCTGCTCGGAGCCTCAGCCAGTAGTAGCGCTGTCGTAGTTTGTCAATCGTCCGGTTCGCTCCCAGGTGTCCTCCTGAAATACCGGCGTGCACTTCCTCCAAGATTCCGGACCTGTTCTCTCTGCGTCTTCCCATCGGGAGATTCTCATACCCGGAACAGCACGCCCTCTCTGGTCTTCAACGAGTCCCATTGGGCCCAGTACGACTTGTAGGTGGTGCTCCTCGGTGCGATGTCCTCCCAGGTTGGTCTCGTCCCTGCCTCCACTTCCCTCAAAGTGGCCCCAAGTCTGCGTCCGCCAGCTCCTCCCTCCCCAGGCCTGCGCTATCCCAACCGTCCGCAGGCATTGCTGCGACTACTCGGACTGCTGCGGCACGCTCCTTCTCTTGAGCTCCTTAGACATCTGGATACTGAAATGCCCAAGATGTATCCTAGGGGGAAGAGGACATACCCTCCTTGGTTGTGCAGAGCGTCCCACGTTGATCTGGGCATGACCAAATATGATAAATCTACCATGTCTATGTCTAGTATCCGCACATGTTTTTTAGAATTTTTATCGCGATATCAGGACCATGTTATAATTTATACTGATGGATCCAAGAACTCAAATGGTGTTGGTTGTGCTTACATGTGTGGAACCGAACCCTATACATTCGGATTCCACACTAGCACTTCCATTTTTACTGCAGAGCTCTATGCAATATACCGGGCCATTTTACACGTACGGACGAAAGTTGGGGGACTACTTAAACCTGAGTGATTCCCTCAGTGCACTTCAAAGCCTACGGTAGCTGTACAACTACCACCCTATTGTGCAGCGGATACAGGATGCCCTCCACGTTTTACACGCTTCTGGCGTTAGCGTGGTGTGTGCATGGATCCCTGGTCACGTAGACTTGCGGGGGAATGAAATGGCGGATTCGGTAGCCAAGACGGCTACCATGAAGCCCAGGGTTCGAGTACCATCTGCGACATCGTAAGATTTTAGGGCCGTATTGTGGAGAGCTGTGCAAACCTGCGGGGAGGAAGAGTGGTCCGCTCTCCGCAATAATAAACTTAGATCTGTCCAGGAACTTCGGATTCCGTGGGTTACATCCTGTCGGTCATCTCGTCGCGAGCAGGTGATTTTGGCTCGGTTGCGCATTGGGCACTGCTTTTTTACTCATATTTTTTTATTTAAAAAGGAGCCTTCTCCACTGTGTCCGTTTTGCAAAGAAGCGTTATCTGTACGACACGTGCTGTTAGAGTGTTTTCACCTAGCAGCCTTTAGGACATCTCTGCAGCTGCCGCTCAGCTTTGCAGAAATGCTGGCGGACGATAACACAGTAGTGGAGAAGGTTTTTAGATTCGTTTCTGTTTTAGAGTTTAGGATTTGACGAATAGAATTTATGACTTTATAGATTTATATTTCTTTCGTTTTTATAGTTTCTTTCTTTTAAGTGTATGTATTATTTTGTAAGTATATTTATATATTTATTGTCTTTTTAGAGAATTTTATATCTGCTTTTTGCCATGACCAGTTAGTTTTAATAAGGGCGCTGATAACCTCTGCAGTTGAGCGCCTTCATACGCATCATCATCATCATCATCATCATGATCATCATCATCATCATCTTCCATTCTTGTGCACTGGCCGCACTCTTCTGGACAGGGTCTTCGGGACGTAGCGTCTGAGTTACCATGGCTCTTCCCTCTGCGATGTTCCGAGGTGAAGTCGTACTCCAGCAGCCTCTGAACCCAACGTGATGTTTGGCCTTCCAGGTTCTTAAAGCTCAATAGCGAGGTTAGGGCGGGATGGTCAGTCAGGTGGAATGGCTGACCGTACAGGTACTTGCGGAAGTGCTCCAAGGTCTTTATTAACGCCAGTAACTCTCGTCGGGTGACGCAGTAGTTCTTCTGTGCCTTGGATAGCGTCTTGCTGTAGTAGGCCATCACCCGCTCATGGCCGTCCTGGATCTGCGATAGGACGCCTCCAATGCAATGGTCGCTGGTGTCGGTGTCCACAATGAAGGCGCCACCTGGTTGTGGAAATCCCAAAATTGGAGCACTGCACAGGGTCTTCTTCAGGTGCTGGAAAGCGTCTTCGGCGTCCTCCGTCCACACATAAGGTCGGTGTTCTTCTGTCAGGCGGGTGAGGGGTTTGGCGATGTTGGAGAACCTCTTTATGAAGCGCGGTAATAACTGCACAGCCCCAGGAAACTGCGCAACTCTTTCTTATCCTTTGGGCGAGGCCAATCTCTCACAGCCTGTGTCTTCTCCGGGTCTGTGACCACTCCGGTTGCTGAGACTATGTGGCCCAAGTAGTTCACTTCCTTGCCGAAGAGCTGGCACTTCGCGTTCAGCTTCAAGTTGGTCGCCTGCAATCTCTGTAGCACCTTACTCAGATTTTTGAGATGGTCTTCAAAAGTCTTCCCGACGATGATAATGTCTTGGTATAGCAGGCAGGCGTCGTAAGTCAGTCATCTCATCACTGACTCCATGAGGCGTTTGGAAGGTAGCTGGTGCGTTGCAGAGGCCAAAAGGCATAACTGTGAACTGCCAGAGCCCTTGGCCTGTCGAGAATGCGGTATTCTCCTTGTCTCTCGGGTCTAGATCTACCTGACAGTAGCCCGACTTCAGGTCCAGGGTCGAGATCCACTGTGCACCAGCTAGCGTGTCCAGGGTGTCGTCAATCTGGGGTAAGGGGAAACAGTCCTTCCAGGTGACAGCGTTCAACTTCCTGTAGTCTACGCAGAAGTGTAGCTCGCCGTTCTTCTTTGTCACCAAGACTACATACAGGGGAACACCTATGGCTGTCAGACTCTTCAATCACTCCCCTGGATCTCATGTCCTCCAGCATGTCTCGTACTGCCCCTTGCTTCGTCAGCGGAACGCGTCTGGGTGGTTGCCGAATACGCCGGGCGTCTCCGGTGTCGATGCGGTGATGCACTTTGTCCGTGCGGCTGACGTCGACCGTCGCCTCGTGGCTGCTGAGGGCATCCAATCCCAGTATCACCTCCTCAGCCACCTTCGCGACGAACACCCAACGACGTACGGCACTCCTTCCCAAGGTCAACTCTAGCAGGGCCTCCTTCTCCACAAGCAAGGTGTCACCCGATGCCGTCACAAGCTGGTATGGTCGGCTCGGCTTCCTTGTCGGCAAACCCTTCGCCACGTCAGGTCTGATGATGGTCACGGCTGCCCCGGTGTCCACCAGCATGCGGCACAGCTTTCCTCTCACCCAACCGTCCGCGATGAGGCTGTCATCCATACGCCGGCTGACGGCGCGCAGTGTCACTCGAGGGGATGGTGTTGATGGCGCCGACGTGCCCCTTTCCACGACGGCCCTCGTTTTCCGGCTGCTCTTCCTGGTGTGGGCAGTCTCTCTCCAGGTGTGCTGGCTGTCCACACCCCCAACACATGCCACTAGGTCTACGCCGGCGTCCCTCGGCTGGTCTTCTGTCTCCGGTGTAGCGGACACTGCTCGTTCTCGACGTCGGGATAGCTGTTACCTTGGCCGCCTCCATCCTTAATGCTGCCGTTAGCGCCTCTTGGATGGTTTTGTAATTACTGAGCATTAGGCGCTGACGAATCTCCGTGCCTCGTACCCCGTCAACGAATGTGTAGGCAGCTTCCCGTGATACGAACTCTGGTGATAGGTCGACTAGGGCCTTGCTAGCCAGTTGCTCAACTGCCAGGCGAACTCCTGCAGCCTCTCCACTGGCTGCTGTGACCTTGCCTTTAGCTAGCTGCGGTACGCTGCGGCTAAGCGGAGGTTTCCAAAACGATTCTCCAGGGCCTCCCAGATGTCGTTGTCTGTACCGCGTTCAGGACTTCCGCGGCCCGTCCCTGGAGGCTGGCTGTTAACTGTGTGGCCTCCTCCTCTGGTGACCATTTGTTGTGCTTGGCCACTGCGTTGAATTGGCGGCGGAAGACTTTGAAAGTTGACGCGCCGTCATATTTCTGAGGTTTGACGCGCGCCAATGTTGTGTCGCGTCCCGGCGCGTCGGCCTTCAAGTCCATCAACCTCCTGCCGACGACGTCCTCCACCATGGCTTTCAGGGATTTGACGCTGCTGTCGGCCTTTCCTTCCAGGTTGTTAACGCGGTTAGCAAGGTCTTCGACGTCTTTCACCATGGCGTTCAGGGACTTGGCGTTACTGTCGGCCTTTTCCTCTGTCATTAAGGCGCTCGTCTACTTGACCCATCCGCTTGCACAGCTTCGCGACGTCATCCCTCACGCCGGCCAACTGTTCCTCAAATTTGGCGGCGAGGACCTCGTTCGCCACCTTCATTTCCGTGGCTGGACTGTCGTTCGCTGCTCTCATTTCTGTTTTTAGTTCCCGGCCAGGCTCTTATTTGCCGCTTTCATTTCCAAGGTCAGTTCGGCCTTCATTTCCATCATCTCCAAAATCTTTTCCAATGCCGCGTTCATGGTTGTAATGTTCGGTGATGTTGTCCCGCTTCCTGACACCAGTGTGACTTTGTGGGTTCGTGAAATTAAAAGTCCAATTGCACAAACTCAAAATGTTCTTTATTTCCACCGATTTACAGTTGGAACACTTGCCGATTACACAGAAATTCGTAATGCACACAATCACAATTCGTCAGTTCGTCTGTCACAGGTCTACTGAACGCTCACAATTACATACAACTCCTCTGATACACGTACACAGTCTTCCAGTCCATTCGCTCACTCGGCGCTCCTCGCGCTGCTCGCCAAGAACTGAAATGACTCGCCAACTGCAGCCCCTTTTTATAGGAATATCGCTGTTTCTGGAAGTCTCGCATTTCATTGAATCACAGCGAAGGTTCCAAATGGCAGGGTGAGGGGAAGGAGACGGCCAGTGATGTTTTTCCAACCATCCTTTCGTTAGCGCTATAAGACATGGGTAGGCGTGGTCGAATGCTTCCCATCTGGCCCTACTGCCGGCCGGTTCTATCGGGAGTTTCGACGTTCGGGAGACAATATTTTTATTTTTCAATCTTCTTTTGTATAAAATCTTTATTAAAACCATTAATTAAAGCAGTATTAATAATATGTTTATATTCTTTATTAAATTCTTCTTTATTCAGGGATATATGTATTAATCTATAAATCAAACTATTAAAAACAGCAAATTTGTGTGAAAAAGGGTTAAAACTTTTATTTTTTATGTAATTATCAATATGAGTAGATTTCCTATAAATACCATAATCTAATTTGTTATTATTTCTTATTATTTTCAAATCTAGAAAAGGAAGAAATCCATTAATTTCAGTTTCTAATGTGAATTTTATAGCTTTATCTTGTAAATTTAATAATTTTAAAGCATCATTAATTTGTTTTTCAGGAACAATAGCAAAAGTATCATCAACATATCTATACCATGTTTTAAAAATCTAAGGAAAAGCTTTAGTGACTTGAATTTCGAAAAAGCTCATAAAAAGATCGGCAAGAAAAGGTGAAAGAGGATTACAGATTGCTAAGCCAGAAGTTTGTTGAAAAAATTCACCATTAAGTGAAAATTTTTTTATCCAAACAAAAATCAGTAAGTTTAACAAAATCAACTACTAAGTCCTCATGTAAATTTATTGAATTCAACCACTTTTTAAAATAAATTAAAAGTTTTTCTCTAGGAATACTATGAAATAGGCAGTTACATCAAAAGAAATAAGTTTATCAGTTTTAGATAATACAACACTATCAATCTTTTTTATTAGTTCAAAGGAATTTTTAATACTTAAACTTTCAAATTTATCAAAATTACTACATTTTTTGTGTAACCATTTTGCTAAATTGTAAGTTGGTGAGTTTATACAATTAACAATAGGTCTCATTTTATTTTCAGGCTTATGAATTTTAGGATGGGCATAAATTCTAGGTAAAACAGGATTACTAACTTTTACAAAATGTGTTTCTTTGTCTGATATAACTTTCACTTCATTAAGTATTTTATTAAAATTTGTAATACAAGATTTTAAAGAGTCTTTATTAATTTTTATAAAATCTTCACCTTGAAGTAAAAGGTTTACTCTATTAATATAATCTAATTTATCTAAAATTACAATTCTATTACCTTTATCCGCTTTAGTGAAAATTAAATCTTTTTTATTTAATGATTTAATAATATGTTTATTATTTTATCATTTTGGTATTAGTAATTTCTATATCTGCAATATAATCATCTATATTGTTTGAAAAATCTACACACGTTTTTAAACCTTGATTTAAAAAAAATAACTCTTTTTCATTAAGGTTAGAATTTGATAAATTAACATTATCTTTATTATTTTTATTAACTAGGTTTAATTTATTTTGTTTCAAACGCAAATTATATAATTTCTTTTTCCATTTAGCAGTTTTATTTTTCATATTTATATTAAGAATAGGAAATAATTTGGAGTCTAAATTAATCCATATTGTATAACCTAAAATCTTTGTTAATTTAAGATGTAAATCATATAATTTAAGTTCAATATTACTTAAACTTTTAAGAAATAAACCTCTTTCAACTTGAATTACTTTTTTCTCCGCTGCTTTTTGATGAATATTATTATTATCAAATTTAATAGTTTTTCTAATGAATATAGGAACTACTTTGTTTTAAGCAAATATTAAGAAAACGAATGTCTGCAAGAATAGATCTTTTTTCTTTTGAAGTTGTAAATATAGCTTAATTTCAGATTTAGTATCTATAAAATTTAAATACAGAAGTTTTGTTATAAGCAAAATTATCCATAGTAACCTAAAAGCAAAGACAACGAAAATGGATGCTTCAATTTAAAAACTACTGATTACACAGAAAAATGAAGCTAGTTATAGTGGAGTAATAAATATTACACAAATGAAAATATTCGTTAATTAACAAATGAAATAAATAATTAAAGAAGTATTAACATCAACTTCTTAAGATAAGTGGACATTAATTAACAAATATTTTTATTTGTGTAAAAGACTTCACCTTCAAAACACAGCTGCAGGCACACAAATCATTTCCGATTACCACTCTCCGATAAACTAACCACGGCTTGTTTTATATCTCTACTCACTGTTCCAGAAATTACCAGATGAAACACGAACCTTCCAGTCATCTAACTATCTGTTTCAGTAAGCCTTTTATCTCCGCGTTGCACTATCTGTCCCTTTGTGCGCAAAAGCCGTGCTATCACAATAATGGTTTGCGAAAATAGTGACGTGCGTTAAGTTTTAATTTTAATAAAGTAGGATTCAATAAGTCTTGAAACATGAAATAGGTTCACTTTTAACACACAAGTGTAACTGTTTATTCATTTATTAATTTCCTTCTAAATTAGAAATTATATAATTGATCCATAATTTTGATATCAAAGATTAAACTTGCATGCAATTCCAAAATAAGTTTATTATGGTAGTGCCTCAAGAATTACAGCTTGTTTCCCAAAACTACATTAGTTTAGTTTCAATAAGCCTTAAAGCACAGGTTTCCCACAAATGTGTAACTTATATTTGATGGAATTCATATGCATAAAGCTGATACTAATAGAAAGAGAATCTGTAAAGTATTCTATTAAAAGATCTTAAGAATATTCAGAGCTAACAACAATGTGAACATCCTGAAGTATCACTGTGTTTAGACGGGGAAGACATAAGCATATTGTGACTTTGTGGGTTCGTGAAATGAAAAGTCCAATTTCACCACTCAAAAATGTTCTTTATTTCCACCGACTTACAGTTAGACACTTGCCAATTACACAGAATTACGTAATGCACACAATTACGATTCACCAGTTCGTCCGTTATCGTTCCGATGCACGCACACGGCGCTACTTCACTAGCACGTCAAACACTGACTGACTCACTCCTAATTGAAGTCCCTTTTATAGGAATATCCTGCTATTCTAGAAGTCTCTGGTTTTCCGCAAATTACCCGAACGTTCCATAGGAGAGGAGAAGGGGAGAGAAACTTCGAGGGACAACTGACATTTCCCTCAGTTAGTGACAGAGACCGATGAGTGGGCGTGGCCCAGTGCCTAGGGTCCCTCCCAACTGTCGCCTGTCCGTCCCTTCCCTAATTGGGTGACACTGCTCCCTCCTCAAAGCTGGTCGTCCCGAACAGCACCATCGTAGCGTGCAAGACGATCCAGATGTACCACCAACATCTTTCCTCGGGGAACCTTCTGGATGCGGTAGACCACGTCGTTGATCCTCTTCACAACCCGGTACGGTCCTTGCCATGGCTGCTGGAGCTTCGGGCAGCGTCCCTTGGTCCGGGTAGGACGGTACAACCAGACCAGGTCACCTTGCTGGAACCCTTGGCTGTTGGCTTGCCTGTCATACCTGGTCTTCATGCGGTCGCTCGCCTTCTGGATGTTCTGGCGAGCCATCTCGTGCATGTTGTGGAGATGGTCCACCAAGTTCTCCACATACTCGGTCGCTGGCTGTTTCGCTTCCGGAGGGCTTCCAAAAGCCAGGTCACAAGGGAGGCGTAACTCTCGGCCGAACATTAAGCTGGCTGGCGTCATCCCAGTTGTGTCGTGTGTAGACGAGCGATAGGCCAGCAAGAACAGTGGCACCTTGACGTCCCAGTCTCGCTGATGGCTGGCCACGACTTTCCTCAGGTGTTCCTCTAAGGTCTTGATGTACCTTTCGACCATGCCGTCCGATTGGGGATGTAGAGGCGTAGTGCGAGTCTTGTTCACCCCAAGCCTTTGTAATGCCTCCTTCATTAGGTTGGACTCAAAGTTGGTACCCTGGTCACTGTGTAGCTCTAACGGCACCCCAAATCGACAGAACACTTGCTCCACGAGGCAGTCTGTGATTGTCTTTGCCTCTTGGTTTGGGATGGCATACACCTCTGGCCACTTGGTGAAGTAGTCCACGACCACCATCAGGTACTTGTTGCCTCGGTCGGAAACTGGGAACGGTCCAGCAATGTCAACGGCGAGCCGTTCGAATGGCGCTCCGACGTTGTACTGCTGCATGCGACCCCGGCTCCTAGTCTGGGGGCCGCGACTCGCCAGGCACACGTGGTACTGACGGCACCATCTCTCAGCATCTGCTCGGAGCCTCAGCCAGTAGTAGCGCTGCCGTAGTTTGTCAATCGTTCGGTTCGCTCCCAGGTGTCCTCCCGAAGTACCGGCGTGTACTTCCTCCAGGACTTCCGGGACCTTACTCCGGGGAAGTACCAACTGCTCTCTCTGCATCTTCCCATCGGGTGATTCCCATACCCGGAACAGCACGCCCTCTCTGATCTTCAACGAGTCCCATTGGGCCCAGTACGACTTGTAGGTGGCGCTCCTTGGTGCGATATCCTCCCAGGTTGGTCTTGTCCCTGCCTCCACTTCCCTCAAGAGTGGCCCCAAGTCTGCGTCCGCCAGCTGCTCCCTCCTTAGACCTGCGCTATCCCAGCCTTCAGCAGGCACTGCCACAACTACTCGGACTGCTGCGGCACGCTCCTTCTCTTCCACTCTTGTGCACTGGCCGCACTCTTCTGGACAGGGTCTTCGGGACATGGCGTCTGCGTTACCGTGGCTCTTCCCTCTACGATGTTCCGAGGTGAAGTCGTACTCCTGCAGCCTCTGGACCCAACGTGCTGTCTGGCCTTCCAGGTTCTTAAAGGTCAATAGCCAGGTTAGGGCGGAATGGTCAGTCCTCAGGTGGAATGGCTGACCGTACAGGTACTTGTGGAAGTGCTCCAATGTCTTTACTACCGCCAGTAACTCCCGTCGGGTGACGCAGTAGTTCTTCTCTGCCTTGGATAGCGTCTTGCTGTAATAGGCTATCACCCGCTCATGGCCGTCCTGGATCTGCGACAGGACACCTCCAATGCAATGGTCGCTGGCGTCGGTGTCCACAATGAAGGCGCCACCCGGTTGTGGGAAACCCAAAATTGGAGCACTGCACAGGGTCTCCTTTAGGTGCTGGAAAGCGTTTTCGGCGTCCTCTGTCCACACATAAGGCCGGTGTTCCTCCGTCAGGCGGGTGAGGGGTTTTGCGATGTTGGAGAACCCCTTTATGAAGCGGCGGTAATAACTGCACAGCCCCAGGAAACTGCGCAACTCTTTCCTATCCTTTGGGCGAGGCCAATCTCTCACAGCCTGTGTCTTCTCCGGGTCTGTGGCCACTCCGGTTGCCGAGACTATGTGGCCCAAGTAGTTAACTTCCTTGCGGAAGAGCTGGCACTTCTTCGCGTTCAGCTTCAAGTTGGTCGCTTGCAGTCTCTCTGTAGGTGTCCGGGCTGTCCACACCCCCAACACAGGCCACTAGGTGTTCGCCGGCGTCCTTCAGCTGGTCTCCTGTCTCCGGCGTAGCGGACACTCCTCGTTCTCGACGTCGGAATAGATGTTACTTTGGCCGCCTCCATCCTTAATGCCGCTGTCAGCGCCTCGTGTATGGTTTTATATTCGCCGAGCATTAGGCGCTGACGAATCTCCGTGTCCCGTACCCCGTCGACAAAATTGTAGGCGGCTTCCCGGGATACGAACTCCAGTGGCAGGTCAACCAAGGCCTTGCTAGCCAGCTGCTCGATGGCTATGGCGAACTCCTGCAGCGTCTCCCCCGGCTGCTGCGACCTTGCCTTTAGCTGGCTTCGGTATGCTGCGGCTAAGCGGTGGTTCCCGAAGCGATTCTCCAGGGCCTCCCAGATGTCCTTGGGCGCCGCCATCGTCTGCACCGCGTTTAGCACTTCCGCGGCCCGTCCCTGGAGGCTGGCTATTAACTGTGTAGCCTCCTCCTCCGGTGACCACCTGTTGTGCCTGGCCACTGTGTCGAACTGGCGGCGGAAGACTTCAAACGTTGACGCGCCGTCATACTTGGGAGGTTTGACGCGCGCAGATGTTGTGTCGCGTCCCGGCGCGTCGGGCTTCAAATCCTTCAACCTCCTGCCGACGACGTCCTCCACCATTGCGTTCAGGGACTTGACGCTGCTGTCAGCCTTCCCTTCCAGGTTGTTAATGCGGTTCGCAAGGTCTTCGACGTCTTCCACCACGGCGTCCAGGGTCTTGGCGTTATTGTCGGCCTTTTCCTCTAAATCATTAAGGCGGTCGTCTACTTGGCCCATCCGCTTGCCCAGCTCCGTCACGTCATCCCTCACGCCGGCCAACTGTTCTTGAAATTTGGCGGCGAGAGCCTCGTTCGCCACCTTCATTTCCGTGGTCAGTTCGGCCATCTTTGAGGTCATTGTCGTGGCCAAGTTGTTGTTAGCCGTTTCTGTTTTTGCAGCGAGGTTTTCATTTGCCGTCTTCATTTGTTTCAACTCGGCGGTGAGGTTGTCGTTGGCCGTCTTCATTTCCATCATTTTCTCCAAAATCTTTTCCAATGCCGCGTCCATGGTTGTAATGTTCGGTGATGTTTTCCCGCTTCCTGACACCAGTGTGACTTTGTGGGTTCGTGAAATGAAAAGTCCAATTTCACCACTCAAAAATGTTCTTTATTTCCACCGACTTACAGTTAGACACTTGCCAATTACACAGAATTAAGTAATGCACACAATTACGATTTACCAGTTCGTCCGTTATCGTTCCGATGCACGCACACGGCGCTACTTCACTAGCACGTCAAACACTGACTGACTCACTCCTAATTGAAGTCCCTTTTATAGGAATATCCTGCTATTCTAGAAGTCTCTGGTTTTCCGCAAATTACCCGAACGTTCCATAGGAGAGGAGAAGGGGAGAGAAACTTCGAGGGACAACTGACATTTCCCTCAGTTAGTGACAGAGACCGATGAGTGGGCGTGGCCAGTGCCTAGGGTCCCTCCCAACTGTCGCCTGTCCGTCCCTTCCCTAATTGGGTGACAGACAATATATAAAAAAATGACAAAATTCTGTACAGGGTTACACATTTAGCATCTTAAGAAACATCTTTGGAAATGTCATTAAGAGTAAGCTTGAATCGGAAAAACTATTTGTAGTCGGTTTATTGACACTTTGTCAATAAAGTGACTGAAAATAGTTTTTCCAATTAATTTGTTGTCACTGTTACTAAATTCCTCCAATCACGTATAGTAGCCTTTAAGTTTAAAGATTACAAGAATAGAGATGATTTTCATTAAGAAAGTTTAAAAATGGAACATGTTCGTTAAAGTTTTTAGAAGTGAGCTCATAAATGAAAGTCTTCAAACTACCACATCCAGTCACGAAAACTCACATGCTGAGCTATCCATTGTTGGTAGTAAAACCCTTAAGAGTGTGAAGCGGTTCAGTTCCAATTGAAAATTGCACCTCCTGCTGCCTCAGATGGTAGCTTTTTGAGGACTACATGAGAAGCTTTCAAAATTGCTTCCTTACATATTAACGATCATCCAGTTGAATTCTGATTACTTCCTCCGTAAATTAGAATACCTTTTGCACATTTTGAACCTTGGGTAGATCTGCATCAAAACTTAAGAAAACCATTGGATTTTAGTTAATTGATGGAAATTAATCATTTCTTCACACTAGCCGTACATAGGCTAAGGTTTTTGATAGAGTCAACATGAAAAATTCAATACCATGGCCGGGATTTGAACCACGGATCTCCTGGTTTCAATCCAGTCACTCTAACCCATTGAGCTACCATGGCCAATGTGCCATCCTGACATTAAATTCTCCATTTGACTCGTATATTTCCCCGGTAGAGCACTAGAGGCTGTTGCATCCGAGATACACCGTTTGTGACGACTTACTATTGTAAGTACTTGAGTCCCAGGCTTCATCATGCAACTCTTATTATTTTAGTTAATTGATGGAAATTAATCATTTCTTCACACTAGCCGTATGAATTTTCTTGGGCCCATAGACTCTAACACCATGGTTTTTGAGCTCTAGTACCCTATTTACCACTTTTGGTCCTCAATCTACATTATCATGACTATCCTTATTACTAATTTTTCTTAACCATTTATTTCTCACTAAACCTAAGTACTCTCCTATTTCCAATACATTGTTTCTTCATTTAACACTCAGTAATCAATTAACTAAAATTTCACTAGGTAACATAGTGCACATCTTTTTGAGTACTTTTCCTCTCCAATTCTTAGAAATTATTTGTAAATCCTCCTTCATTCAGAAGGGATTATCTCCTTCATTCAGAAGGGATTTTGTGTAATCATACATAAATGATAACTAAGTCAGACAAAAAGCTACTGCAAGAAAAGTTGATCTCTTTAAAACACTGAGTTTCTTTCAAACAAACTTTTGTCTTTAGCCATTTCCGAGATATCTATTGTTAATGGTCCAGTTGTTTAACTCTTTGTCATTCAAGTTCTGTCAATTTTTTGTTTCTTGTGATTGCATAGAAAGATTTTAGAATTTTAAGACCAGCATATAGTGGTCAGTTCTTAAATATTTGATTAATGTTATTCCTTTTGTATTTGCAATGAAATGTGTAATGTAGCTATTTCTGCAATGGTTCTCTGAATTAAAATGATGTAGATAATTTTAATAAGAGTAGTTTGAATACCTAATAATAAACAATAGAGGGTAGAGGAAATCAGGTGATTATAACACATCCAATTTGTTCTGTTAATTTGTTTCTGTTGGACTTTGTTTTAGGTATCTCTGTTTGTCTGGAAAAAGAAAAGCAAGACAAAAGACTTCTGGAATCTGAACTGAAGCAAGTACAAGAAAAGTTACGCAGAAAGCAAGAAAGCCTATTGCAGTTACAGGAAGAGAAAGAAAAGCTGTATACAGAAAGCAGGTACATGTGTATATGAAACTTAAACCTCTCAATTTAGATGAAGCAATATGAACTTGCAGAATACATTTTTGTCGGGAAGATGGTTCTCCTAAAACAAAGCCACATATCCTGCTAACATGGAATGTTGAATCGAGACTGAAAAATTCAGTGCCATGGATGGAATTTACACCACACACCTTTTGCTTACTAAAAACTTATCCATGTATATATATTGAACCTTTTCAATTCTTTTTTTTTTTCTTTGGCAAAATTATTACACTTGCTGCTCATACCAAGGCGCTAAAATTTATTATTATGTGCATGCTTTAACTGTACGAGGATCCTTCAATAAATAACCAAACTAATTTAATTATATTTAATAAACCGCCCTGGAGCCGCCATGGCGGCTAGTGGTGGAAAGGTGAATCCTTCCTCTAGCAGTGCTGTGAGTGCCAGTCATGCAGAGTCAATCAGTTGGGAGTTAGAGATCGATACGTGAGATCATGTTTACTGCACCCACCATGGAACTGAAATTGCAGCAACGTGCATCAATAAAGTTTTGTGTTCTGTTAGACAAAACTCGTACAGAAACCTTTCAAATGGTGCAGCAAGCATACAAGGACCAAGCTTTAGGCAAAACACAAGTCTTTGAGTGGTATAAACGTTTCAAAGGGGGTCATGAAGACCTTGAAGATTCTCCACGCCCTGGAAGACCCATAACAGCAAAACCGGAAATCAACATTAACACAATTGATGCAGTTGTGCGAGAAGATTGTCGCATAATAATTTCGAAAGTTGCAGACATAATGCATTTGTCTGTTGGAACAGTAGAAGACATAATTCACAATGATCTTGGATGTCAAACAGTTGCAGCAAAATGGGTACTGCACATGCTGAAGGACGAACAGAAGGTTCACCGCATCACGACGTGTCAAGAATGGCTCGGAAGGTTACTTTCTAAATAGGGTCATCACTTGTGACGAGAGTTGGTTCCACTATTGCGACCCGTTAACAAAACAGGAGAGTTTGCAGTGGAAACATTCATCAAGCCCTAGGCCTAAGGAAGCAAAAGTTCAGAAAAGTGGAAGAAAGGTCATGCATCTCGTATTCTTTGACAAACAGGGCATTCTGTATGACATGTTGTAACTAATCAACGCACAGTAACTGCTGCTTACTATTGTGACGTACTGAAGAGGCCACTGAAGAAAAAAATCGCCGAAAAGCGACCAGATCTTGCTCATCGAGCTCATGCAACTCAAGATGTCATCGCATTAATGGGCATTGAGATCATGCCTCATCCACCTTATTCTCTGGATCTTGCACCATGCAATTTTCACCTCTTCCCTAAAGTGAAACAGGAGCTTCATGGTCGTCATTTTCAAAGTGATACAAGGAGTTGAACAATGTTGTCATGGGTATTCTTAGCAGACTGTCCAAAAATGGGTTCAATGAGTGTTTCGAACAATGGGTGAATCATTGGAATAATTGTATTTCATCAGAGGGAGAATACTTCGAAAGTGTGTAGGTAAATGTTAGTGAAATAAAGCCATTATGTGTTAATTAAAAAATTAGTTTGGTTAGTACAAAATTGAATCGAGAATATATTGACACATTGCTTCACTCACACTGTTTATTCACAGGACATGTTTCAAGAGCTCTTGCTCCTATCCTCAGCTGATACTCGACTAGTGCAAGTTGTAGTGGTTTCTTCTTTCTCCGTATTGTCAATAGATGGCGTGATGTACTTGTCAAAGATGTCCGGTGGTGGAGTTTCAAAATTCATGACTCTATGACGATTTTTGTTAATGAAGATTTTTTCCCATACGGAAAGGTCTATGGGGTGATTAACGTATTTTATTAGAGATGTTTCCAAATTGATGTCATGTCTAGTATTCAAAAAATGAAAAGCCACTGCTGATTTTTCTGTTTCACCATTTTTAATGTTTCTCATATGTTCTTTAGTTCTGATGTTAATATTTCTTTTTGTTTTTCCTATATAAATTTTAGGGCAAGTTTCACATTTGATCTCATATATTCCTGGTTTTTCTTTGGTAGTGATCTATGAGATCAAATGTGAAACTTGCCCTAAAATTTATATAGGAAAAACAAAAAGAAATATTAACATCAGAACTAAAGAACATATGAGAAACATTAAAAATGGTGAAACAGAAAAATCAGCAGTGGCTTTTCATTTTTTGAATACTAGACATGACATCAATTTGGAAAAATCTCTAATAAAATACGTTAATCACCCCATAGACCTTTCCGTATGGGAAAAAATCTTCATTAACAAAAATCGTCATAGAGTCATGAATTTTGAAACTCCACCACCGGACATCTTTGACAAGTACATCACGCCATCTATTGACAATACGGAGAAAGAAGAAACCACTACAACTTGCACTAGTCGAGTATCAGCTGAGGATAGGAGCAAGAGCTCTTGAAACATGTCCTGTGAATAAACAGTGTGAGTGAAGCAATGTGTCAATATATTCTCGATTCAATTTTGTACTAATTTGTGCTTCACTGTCCCTACGCTTCTTTCAAGTTTATACTTTGATTAGTTTGGTTATTTATTGAAGGACCCTCGTACAATGGATTTTCATCTTAATGATATTAAGTACACATTTAACCGCTTCACTGATGGTCATTTAACCCTTCACAGGTCGGAAACGGATATCCCATAAACAGAACAAGACATTTAAATTGTTAAATACTGTAAAAATGCTTGATAAATACACATTGGTATCTTCCATATTTATTAAGTTATTTAAACAAAACAAAAACTGGTTTAAAACCCATTAAAGGCAGTATCCATCTACAGTATCAATAAAGTAGAGACTATATTAATAAATTGAAATTTCACTACTTTAGTTAATTGATGGAAATTATTCATTTCTTCACACTAGCCATATATAGGCTAAGGTCTTTGATAGATAGTCAACATGAAAAATTCAATGCCATGGCTAGGATTTGAACCATTGATCTCCTGGTTTCCATCCAGTCGCTCTAACCCATTGAGTTACCATGGTCAACGTGCCGTCCTGACATTAAATTCTCCATTTGACTCGTATATTTCCCCGGTAAACCACTAGCGGCTCTCGCATCCGAGATACACCATTTGTGGCGACTTACTATCGTAATTACTTGAGTCCCAGGCTTCATCATTTAACTCTTATTATCTTAGTTAATTGATGGAAATTATTCATTTCTTCACACTAGCCATATATAGGCTAAGGTCTTTGATAGATAGAGTCAACATGAAAAATTCAATGCCATGCCCGGGATTTGAACCAAGGATCTCCTGGTTTCCGTCCAGTCGCTCTAACCCATTGAGCTACCATGGTCAACGTGCCGTCCTGACATTAAATTCTCCATTCACTACTTTGTTTCACTTTAGCAAAAGCCATTCTTTGCGTCGAACGCATCTAATATTTGAGTAATTTTGTTTTGTATGCATAAAAATGTATGTATAGCTGCATAACCAACTTCTACGGTTCAAGGTTTTAGTTTATCCTACCATGCGATAATCATTGTATATGTTATGTTATACACACGCGCTGGAAAGAAACAAACCTGTCAGCATGTGTATTGTTGTGGACCAGGATTGTAAGGGGGGTGAAAGACTTAAAAACCTAATCTGCAACTGGGGGTGTAGCTACTGAAAGGGTAGAACGAAAGAAACATCTGTCAAAATGAACTCAGTAACTATATTTCAAAGATACCTAGTATTTCTACAGGGCACTCCCTGGATCTGGAAGAGATCAGGGGCGCTTTGGTAACATTTAAATACATAATAACATAATGCAACTTTACCTTTAGCGATGTGTTGTTTGTATGGCTTGAACCTTGTGTGACTGTCAAAAGGTGTGCGATCTGGTACGCCCTGCTGGCGATCTACTCGTGGTAGCACTTTGAAATAAACTCTTGTTGATTCTTACAGAGACCATCAGCAAGTCCCTGCTCAAATCTCTGTGAAGTCTCTCTCCCGGGGGCTAACTCAACCAAGCTTAAATAGGGGTCCTACCAAGAAGTCAACTCAGTGATTCCCATGCTAACTTAATTTGCACCATATTGCGCAATCATTGTTTACATCATTGAGAACATGTTTAAACCTGTTACTGACCGACTAAGCATTATTTCCCTTGATCAGCAGGATGTGTGATTCATTGTTTAAAACATGGAGAACAAGTTGAGGCCTGTTACAGGCCACCTGTGAATTATTTCCCTAAGCCAGCAGGATGTATGATTCACCAGTCCAAAGTACATGTTTTGCCAGTCAGCAGAATTTACACTTAATCATACAGATTTTACATACAGCTGTGCCCAGACTCAAGGCATTGAAAATAAATGTTACAACATAATGATTACAGAAATTTCCAAATCTTGCTCAGCCTAAACACGCAACACATCTCCATCGTTTAGAGTTTGCTGCCCTCAGCAAATCCAAACAACTGGTAACATTTATGGATGAGATACAAATTTTTAAGTGGAAAATACATAAAAGAATAATGTACACATACAAAATGTTGTGCTGGGCACATAGGCAATCGAGCATACGTGCTAGGTACAAATACAAATAATGAATGCAAAGTTAATTAACATTTGTGTGTACATAGTAATATAATAAAAAAGTGTAACACCTGAAAAAAGAAAAATAGAGAAAAAATTAAAGGAAGGGGGGGGGGGGGGAGACCAGCAAGGAAGGAAAGCAGATTGTCTTTAGAAACTCCCATGTTGAACGAAATCCAGAGTTTTATGGATGTACACTGCACCAGCAATATGAGTCATACTATAACATTCGGGAGTCACTCCACAAGGCACTGTCACTAAATTCACAGAAGTGTCACTATAAGTTCTGCCCACATGACCCTAGCTGCTAACCGTACCGTATCACTGACAAAAAGTTTCAATGTGCTTCCTGCCTCATCCTAGTGAGTCTGTCATAATAGTTGGAGCAGGGAAGCCGACGAAAAACTGGAGTTATGGCTTGCTGTCGGTATATATTGGATTGGACTTCACTGTGCTCTTTTGCGTCGCTGTGCTAAGTCTGTGAAAAGAGCCGTCGAATAGATACAAAGGTAGAATTGCAGTATGAAGGGTAATCTACCTAGCTTGGCCCTCCTGCGTCACTGCTATAGGTTCTTGCAGGTGAGCTGACGAAAACATAGAGGAGTGACTTGCAAATTGTTTACTTAAGTGTCTTGCAGTGTCGGAGTTCATCTAGGTATAGTTGCTTCACTGATTACCCAAGACATATGGCAGCTCGAACCATTCATCAAGATGCAGTAGTTCATCTGGGAAGGGCTGTCTGCTTTTTTTTCCAGTAAATTGGCCACATGAGCCACTCTTGATGTACAAATCATTTGGGAAGGGCTGTTTTCCCAGGGCAGTAGCAGCTGTGAGGGTCCATCTTCGTGGACGTCTCCCTTCTGGTAGCTCAACCATGGTGCAGGTATCTCGTGTCCGGCGACGGCGATCCATTTTATGCAGCAACAGAAAACAATTTAGGATTAGGGGTGAATATCAAACATTTATATAGGGTAGGGGTTTGGTAAATGGGACTAAAGAGAGGAATATATGCTCCAGGTATTACAACTTTTACAGTTGAACTGATAAAAATGAAATCCCACACAAAATTAATACATTGCAAATAATCAAAAGTACCAGTTGAATATAATTGATGGTAGTGGAACATGTATGAAAGCTTGTTAACCAATTGGTTGAATTGGGAGAAAGGGAGAAAAGAAAAAGAGAAAAACATTAGTTAAGCATTATGAAATATACAACAATGAAATTTTATGCTTGACTTATGGCATAGTACCATAAGCAAAGTTATTAAGAAAATACGTAAATGTTCCACTCTATTCTTAACATAGTAAATAACAAATATTTAACATGACAAATTGCTACCAACAGATTACAGATATTATTTATAGTGGCATCATGAATTACCTTATGTCACTGTGTTGAACTAAAACATATGTAATTGCTGTTAAAAAAAAATAACCTATTAGAATTTCAGAGAATGAATGTAGTGAATATACTATTTAGCTACGCTGTTGCATAAATACAAAGCAGTACATGATTACATCTATACTAGATTAATTTACAAAACTTGTGTCTGGTAGGTTGACAGAACAGTAGATATTGAATAAGACACATAAATAATAATAATAATAATAATAATAATAATAATAATAATAATAATAATAATAATAATAATAATGAATATAACAAGTCTTCATACTGGGAAGTAACAGTTCATCACATATACATAGAAAATAATCTTAAAAACATACAGGGGAAATTTTTATATCTTTATGTTCCTACGACAAAACCTGGTTAAATGACTCTGGCAGTCGCTGGGCTAACATGAGATATTGACACAAGAGGTATGCTGTTATAAAGTGTGTTCTAGGATATGTAGGAAACAGCATCAATCTTATTACCTTTATTATATAGTATAGTATGATTTGAGATTAACAGCACCGAGTTGTGTATAGTTAGGTCACTGATATAAATGGATGTTACATAAGAATGATTATTTCTGTATTTCCTGTTGATTAGTCTACCATGAATGTGAATATGTTCTGTGGCATTTTGAATATAAATTATTACAGAAGGGCATGGTCATAATAAATGAAGTGGTTTTCATTGTAGACTCCATGGCACCATGTCTGCAAAGAGAACTCAACAGATGGATTAGTTCAATCATTTGTTTTTGGTTATATTATCCATACATAGCAAGAATAGCCTTATGAGTCTTTAAGTTTGTGTTTTAGACTGAATTAATGGGCAGTCACAAGAGTAGGTACACGACATATAGAGGGATTTAAAATGATAACTTGAGTGCCTGTAAAATATCACTACATGATGATTAAAAGAAATTGAATAATCTGCACATACATACTTTTAAGATAAGTGGCAGGTGGGTGTCTTTATATATATTTAAGGGTGAGTTGGAGAAACATCTGAATTCTACGACTTATAACGTGAGGTAACACGTGAGTTTAAAAAAAAGAAAATTCTGTGCATTCCTTTTTGATTATTTTTCTTTTAGTCATTTTCCTTGCTAGTGAATCATCATTGTTAATACAATTATTTATAAAATCTTAGGATTTGTGGTTATCTCTATTCAGCTATACTACCACTATCATTCTTTACTATAAGCTAATGGAGGGGGGCCCTCCCTCCCTAGCACAAAACTTCACATACACACTGCGCAGTCATCATTCTTCTTCTTTTTCTTCATTTATGCTAATCAGTAATTATATAGCTTTGACTTAGAAATGTTTATAGGGAAAATGCTCGCGCGAAAAATCCCTTTTATATCACAACATATCTGATTATATCAAATCACCATGAGAGGCATACACAACCTAAGGGTCTCACGACCACTGAATTGTGCAGCCTTTGACACTCGTACAAAAAAAATCTTATAGCTTGAAAGCTTGAAACTTGAGGATACCATGGTATATGCATACATATTCACTAAAATTGTCTCCGAAAATCTTGCGATGGATTCGCACCAGAACACATTACTACTAGAATCTATAAACACTTAGAAAGAGCCTCTAAGAATGCCTTGCGGTTGTTCTTAAGGTCAAAGGGTACTACAAACAAACATTATCTTAACAAATCCTAAGCATTTGGTTACATCAACCATAACTTGTAACTTAAGCACAGAGAATATAAGGTCAAATTGAACTGATTTATAATGAAAAGCACGGTGTACCTCTGGTGTATTTTAAAAGCATGGAGGGGAATAAAATAAGACAAAAGGGTTATTTCTTATGATGTTGATAGCAAAAGATAAGCGTATTAAAGCTGGAAATTGGAATTTGGATTTTTGTTAAGACAAGAATAAGACAGATGGCAGTTGTAAAACATTCTTAGGAGCGAAAGAATTTGTGCCGTGGACAAAGGATGCTTTGCTGGTCGCAAGTGTGATTTTGCTGTTGGATATGTGATCTGGTGTGCTATGTCAGCGGTTCCCAAGCCAGCGTTGCGAGAACTTCCGGTGTAAGCGGTGTTAGGAAAAGAAATAGATTGGAAAACTAAGAAGTTTACAGAAACTATCGTTTGAATATCTTTCCAAATCAAAATAAAAAAACAGATTCTTCTTGGAAAAAAAGAAAAAAAAATTGTTACGAATGGGAGAATCTTTCATGTTAAAACGGTAAGAAGCGGGAATGCGTTTTAAAGGAAATTAGGAACATACTGTCGGGAATTAAGCCTATGTAAAAATAATCTCATTTGAGGGGGTTATTTTCGTGAAATAGTGAATAGACGTAATTGGTAATACGCCACTGAAATAAGCAAAATAGTGATAAGGCACTTCATTTGTAGGCTGAACTAGATTACAAACAAATGGAGACAAATAGCATAACAGAGTAGCAAGGCGTAAACATAAAGGTGTAAACAGAATTAGTTATTGATAGCAGGTAGAAAGGAAGAAAGTACTAAGTCCACTGTCTAATTTGGTCATGTTAGGTTGCCAAGAAGTATATACTCATTGCACTGCACGTGCGAAGCCGACAGCAATAGACAGTAAACGTGGGAATAAACGAATCAGCAAAATTACACAGATAGACGCTTACAGAAATAACTAATGCCAATACGTTTTGCGCTGTCTTTCTGGGATGTAGTGAAAAAATAATCTTTTATGCGTTGCGTAATTAGTTAAAATTTTATACGGAAAAGTCGTAAAATAGGTAACGTCAAAGAGGAAGTATAAATATGTGTCATTTGGAAGGAAATGCGTGTTAGTTGTTGGGTGGAAATTGTATTTGTGTGGATATAGTGAATGTTATCTCAAGCAAAAAGTAGAAGTGTATGTTCGAAATAAAAGGGTGCTCGGAAACAATTGAAGGTGTGAGTTTATTGCGAAAGAAAATACTTTAAGGTGAAAAGAGAAATTTTCATGGATTAGCTGTTAGCCGTTCGAAAGGTGAGTAAAATAAATTGAAACAAATATATAATTTGCACTGAAGTTTCAAATTGAAATAGAATCATCACGAATTAATGAAGTGCAATTTAGAGAAGATTAAATATTATTTTGGGGGTGGAGAGATTATATTAGCAAAAACAAGCGAGGTAATATGCCACATATGGAGTGTTATTTTGTTTGTAGCGAAATTTAAATTAATTGTGCCTTATTTGTCTTGCATTCGTATATTGTATGGAGTAGGATCACATTTTGGAAAAAAGAAATTTTTGTGTGCTAATTTAATGTAAAAAGTGAATAAATAAAATTAAATGTAACTGACAAGGAAGGTAAAGAAATAATTCGTATTGATAAAAAAAAAAAAAAAAAAAAAAAAAAAAAAAAAAAAAAAAACATGAGTATACACAGTAAAATGTAGGATTTCGTGTATTTGTATTTTGGAGAAAAATCTTCTATCGTGATTCAAAGCTATCATTGTGCCAAAAACATTAAGTATGGATGAATAACATGTTAGTTTTCGGAGTTGTTTTAGAATCTTGAAACCGGGTGTGTCACCATTGGTTAAATTATAAGTTTAGCATATTTATAAACAGTGTTTAATATTATCTAATTAGCTGTAAATACCGAAGACGTAAGAAGAAAATCATGGTTTGCTCAAGATTAACAGTTAGGAAAATATAGTTTTAATTATTAAATTATACTTAAAAGTTGAATGAACACTGGAATTAAAGGAAATTATGTTAACTTCACATATAATTGTATTTTGAAAATTTTATCATGAAGGCTTAAAGTTGGTGTTATTAATTATAAGAAATAATACATTTAGGGTTGAGGAGTTTAAAAACTGGAAAGAAACTTGAAAATATTCTAGTGTTGTCTCTAGGATTTATAATTAATAATCTTATAATGGTATTTGCTGTTCAGAACACAATCGTAATTGTTTCTGTTGTCCTTTTTTTTTTTTTTTTTTTTTTTTTTTTGTTGAATTGTTATAACATTTTTGAAGGGAATTTGTTTTAAAGATTATGGGAGACTGACAGGAATAAATGTGTTAAATAAGTTTAAGAAATGTGTGTAATGTGTAAAGGGAGTGCTAAGCAAGCTGTTGAAGAGGAAGGTTGTGTTACAGTGAGCTCTAGAAGAGTGGCACAAGAAGCAAAAATGGGAGATGAGCTTACAGTGTACAGAGCAAGGATAGGACTGTTTAGGCAAAGGAAAATCAAGAAAAAGGAAATAGGAAGATCTATGGAGGTTAGCGGCATAATACTGGGATGTATAATTCTAATGTTATTAATAATAGGAGGAGTCGAACAGAACCCTGGACCAGAGGAAATACAAACTATTCTGGAGATGCAAATGGCCAGAGTGTAATTGACTTTGTTTTCTGGTCCAATAATATTAGACATATAGTGACTAATTTTAAAGTGTCTAACATAAGTACCAATAGTGGTCATTTCCCATTACTAACATGTATTAAAATCAAATCTCAAAATGTGGAAGCTGACAAAATAAGGGAGAAAATAACAGCAAATAGAGAACATGTTAGATATAGGTGGAAGGAATACCATAAGGCAAACTTTGAAAATCTTTTAAATTCCGAGCGAGGGAAAATATGTCAGTATGGGGTACTATATAATTCGGAAACCTTTGAAATTGAAAAGGCGATGAATATCCTAAATTTCATATTGCAATGGGCAGGGGAACAGATGAAAGTTAGAAACAGGCAAATTATTGAAAGTGACACATGGTTTGATGAGGAGTGTAAAATAAATAAAGGTATTGTAAAAGCGGAGTTGGTAAAATGGAGAGAATCAGGGAATATCAAACTGAAAGAACAATATCTGCTAAGCAAATATTATTATAATAAGTTGCTGGAAAATAAAAAATCTCAATGGAGGAAAAGAAATGCCAGCAAACTAATCAGTACTATTACTGAAAATAATGTAAGTAAAATATGGAAAGGTATTAAGACATTATACAAAAAATATATTGTCAAATCTAACATAACTCAAGAAGAATGGTTAGAGTATTTTGCAACTTTATATACATTTGAAAGCTTTAGTGTAGGGAGGGTAATCCCAGAAATAGTAAATAATTTCAATGAAATCTTGGACAGTGTCATAACAGATGAAGAAGTAATGAATCAAATTAAAAAAATTAAAAGGAACAAAGCACCAGGTATAGATGGTATACCCGGAGAGTTCATTAGGGAATGGAGCAAAGACGTGAACCGAGTTAAAGTTATAACATCATTGTTCAACTCAATGAAAACCAAAGGGTATACACCTAAGAGTTGGAAAAAAGCTATTATTCAGCCAATTTATAAAGGTAAAGGGGATATGGATATACCCAATAATTACCGAGGCATAGCACTGTTATCGAATGTGGGAAAAATTTATACGGGTATTTTGGCAGAAAGGCTGCAAGTCTGGGTAGAGGAGCATAATATTCTTTCAGAATTCCAAATGGGCTTCAGAAAGGGGAGGCGGACAGTTGATAATGTATTCATCATAAAAACACTAGTAGATAAATACCTAAAAAATAAGAAAGGTAAATTATATATGGCTTTTATCGATTTGGAAAAAGCTTTCGATCGGGTAGAGCTGAAACTGTTGTGGTATAAGCTGTTAATGAAAGGAGTGAGTAATCAAATGGTAACTATACTAAAAGAATTGTATAATGAAAATACATTTTGCATAAAATATGAAGAAGGGGCACTAACTAAAGAAATACAACTGGAGGGAAAAGGACTAAGGCAAGGGTGCAAGCTAAGTCCAATTTTATTCAATTTATTTATTGATGATGTATTACAAAATATAAGTAAGAATAATAGTCTCATACCAGTAATAAACAACTTACAAGTCCCAGGTTTACTTTTTGCAGACGATTTGGTAATAATGTCCATTACTGTTAATGGGTTAAAAATATCTTTGCAAGAGGTGGAGAAATACTGTTCAGAGTGGGGCTTAAAGGTAAACAGCGAAAAAACCCAAATTGTAGTATTTAAAAAAGGAACTAAATTGAGTAAATATGAAAAGTGGAAGAAGGGAGAAGCTGAATACAAAGTAGTGCGTGACTGTACTTACTTAGGATTAAAATTGGATGCAGGAGGCAAATGGGAAAAACAAAAGAAATCAGCACTGGCAAAAGGGAAAGCAGCAATGATGGCTGTGAGAGGGTGTCTATATAAAATGCCAGAGATGGAGATGAAATGGTTGGAAAGAGTATATAGTTCTGTAGTCGAGGCCAGAATGCTATATGGCATTGAAATATGGGGGCTTGAGAATGGGTGGGAAGTTGTGGATCAGATACACAGGATGTTCTGTAAGGAAGTTTTGGGGCTGCCAATGGCAACAGCAAACGAAGTTGCTCAAATTGAAATGGGGAGAGTAACAAGGAAAGGGTTAATAATGGAAAGAGCCTTGAAATACTGGCATAGGATCTTGAATTTAGATGAAGGACTCTTATTGCAACAATGTTTAAAATATCAAGAAGCAAGTCTGCAAAGCTCGGGCTGGGCAAGCACTCTACGAAACAATTTAGAAAATAATGGCTTAGGGGATATTTGGAGAAAAAGAGAGAGAAATTATAAAGGTTTCTGGAAGGGTGTTAGAAAAAGATTTGAAGATATAGAGATTCAAAAACTGTTCAGCCAGTTAGGTGAAAAGAGGTCATTGGTATATTATGTTGAGTTAAAAAGTGGCTGGGGAAGGGAGCAGTATATAGATAAAACCATTAATGAAGAAAGGAAGGGGATAGCATGGCTGAGAGCAGGAGTGTGGAGGCTAAAAGGGCAGCGGAATGGGTTTGTGAAAGACAAGTGCCCATTGTGTGGGGGTAAGGAAGATGTGGAACATATCCTTTTCGAATGCAGGGAAACAGAGATTTGGCGAAAAGAATATATCTGGAGAAAAATTAAGCGAAGTCCTGATATATGTAAAATTATAGATAAAAATCTCAAGAATGTAGGTCAGTTCTTAGATAAAGTGAAAAATAAATGGAAGTGGACTGTGAAAAAAGGAAATGAACAATAGTGTGTAAGCAATAGTAGTAATGTTAGTAGTAATAGAAATGTAAGCAGTGTATTACACATTTTGTAATTCAATGGGCTGCTCACCAATTAATGGCCTGGGCCAAATACTGGTGATCAGCTCAACAGTTGTAATAGCTTAGTACACAAATAAATAAATAAATAAAAAAATGTGTAAAGACGAAGAATAACAAACAAACTATGTAGTATTGACCTCTTTGCCAGTCAGCAGAATTTACACATAATCATACAGATTTTACATACAGTTGTGCCCAGACTCAAGGCATTGAAAATAAATGTTACAAAATAATGATTACAGAAATTTCCAAATCTTGCTCAGCCTATACACACAACAGTATGTACCTCTTATTATAGTAGTATTTCACAACCGAAGTTTATGCTAGCCTTATGCAGCTGTTTTCGCTCAGTATTTTATTTATTTATACACTCTGTGTTCAGAGTGATTCTTATAGCTATCGAGAGCTAAATGAATGGAACATTTGAAATTGTTAAATTTCAGTGTTAACTATGGCTTATCCTAGTAATGTAACAAATAAATTAGCTTGCGTAGGATGTGTATGACATTCTGATATCACTTAAGAAAATGTGGAAGACCTTTTGCTGTTTAACATAATTTTGATATTGAAGGCAATTATGAGAGAGGTGTTTAGTATATAGGTAGCAGTGAGGAAGGTGTTTTCTGGTGTACAGCTAACTTCAGACATCCAACCAACTGACATTTTCACAAAAAAAAATTATTATAGCTGACCTAGTGTCTCACTGTTACGGAAACAAACAATATGTGGGTAGGAAGAAGGAAGGAAGCCCTGACCTCTAAAAGCAATTTAGGGCCTAAGAGAAGAATTCAGAAGTGGACAGCGTACATGTTATTTGTAAGCCTACATTAGATGTGTACTACTCTACAGATGGCATGTTAGCTGTTCCATTGTTTGGGGAAATGACGGGTCAAATATGGGTAGTGTGGATCAGTTATTACTAGCTATCCCTCTCTATACGAAAAACAGTTAAATGGTAAAAAAGGTATTTTTATACCAGCTGGATGTAATCATACACAATTATTTAGTAATTTGCAGAGGTCTAAATTCATGCAAGACAATGACTTATCTGGACTTCCGTGTATTAATAGCTCATAACCTAATTGAGTAAATCCTTTCATGGAAGTGTTGAAAACAGTGTTGTTGTATAAATTAAATTAATTGGGAGTCGATTAATAACACAAAACACAAAGTGAGTGTTGTTTTGTGTTATTAATCGACTCCCAATTAATTTAATTTAACCTAATTGAGTACTATAATATTCAGAGGCCTGTTCATACTGGGGGTTAGAAATCCACCACTACAGTACCCCTCATACTTGAGAGAAAACACTTTCCTAAAAGAATACCAATCACAACAGAAAAAGTCGCGACCATTTCAAAAATGTCTTGTGTGGCAAAAAGAAGTTTGCAAGGAAACCAGTATTATTTGCCTTGAATCTGAAGATGTGCCCTTGTGTGTTTATCCAGGTTTTGAGATGTACCATTGAAAAAGAAACTTTTAAGGGCAAGTTTTCATTCCTTATACAACTAATTTAAAAGTATTGTAAGATAGGACAATTAAAGTAATTGGCATTAAATGCATGTATGTACAGGACATCTATACACTTCCATATCGGTTTGGGGCATTTTAACTTGGACGTCATATAAGGTCAATATCGGTGAAAGGGTTAAAGAGACCTAGTGTAATTCACATATGTTTAAGTTGAGTCTAAAATTAACTTTAAAGAGAGTTGATTAATGACACTAAACAACACTTTCTTTTAAATTTTTCCGGTACATGTTTCAGAGGCTTTGCCTCTATCCTCAGCCGGCCATCGACTAGTTCTCATTGGTGTAGTTGACGATATTTTGTCACAGGTCTCCTCTGGTGGCGGTTCAAGGAACTTGCTGAACAAATCTTTCTGGGGGATGTCGAAATTGAATACTTTGTTCCTATTTTTTTTAAATGAAGATTTGTTCCCATGTGGATAGTTCTTGTTTTCCTGATGTATGTTTTAGTTGTTTTGGTTCTGGATTTATGTTGTGGTTTTTTTCCCAAAAATGTGTGGCAACTGCTGATTTTTCTAATTGTTTATATTTTATATTTCTAAAGTGTTCCTTTGCTCTTGTTTCTAAATTTCTTTTGGTTTTTCCAATATAAATTTGACTAAAGTCATTGCATTCAATTTGATATATACCAGATTTTTTGTTAGATGGAATGGCATCTTTGATGTTTGAGCAAATTAGGTTTTTTAAGGAGAAATGTTTTGTTTTTTGAAGACTTTTTTGAATTTATCATAGGCCCATGGATGGTAAGTGAATTTTTTGAAAATCATATTAGTTTCTGTAGCTGAGAGGGTTGTGGTTTCCTTTAGTAGCTTCTTCTTTTTTGCTAAGTTCACTTTTTTGTCCACTAATGATTTGGAAAAGTTATTTTTTTGTGCTATTTCAATTATTTTGTTGTATTCTGTTTTGTATTCTTCTGCTGTGAGAGGGATGTTTACCAGTCTGTGTGCTAAACTATTGAAGATTGCCTGTTTGTGGGATCTTGGGTTGTAGCCATTAGCTTTTATGTAGTTGTCTGTCTGTGTTGGTTTTCTGTAAATTCCAAAGTTTAGTCTGTTTTTATTCCTCTTTATTTTTAGATCCAAAAATGGTAAATACTCATCTTTTTCTATTTCTACAGTGAACTTGATGCTTTTTTCTTGGATATTTAAAAGTTTTAGTGCATCACTGATGTGTTTTTTTGGTACTATTGCAAAGATGTCATCTACATATCATTGCCAGAGTTTGAACATCCAAGGGAAGCCTTTGTTGATCCTTATTTCTAATGCACTCATGTACAGATCGGCCAGGAAGGGTGATGCAATGACTGTAGTCAAATTTATATTGGAAAAACCAAAAGAAATTTAGAAACAAGAGCAAAGGAACACTTTAGAAATATAAAATATAAACAATTAGAAAAATCAGCAGTTGCCACACATTTTTGGGAAAAAAACCACAACATAAATCCAGAACCAAAACTACTAAAACATGCATCAGGAAAACAAGAACTATCCACATGGGAACAAATCTTCATTTCAAAAAATAGGAACAAAGTATTCAATTTCGACATCCTCCAGAAAGATTTGTTCAACAAGTTCCTTGAACCGCCACCAGAGGAGACCTGTGACAAAATATCGTCAACTACACCAATGAGAACTAGTCGATGGCCGGCTGAGGATAGAGGCAAAGCCTCTGAAACATGTACCGGAAAAATTTAAAAGTAAGTGTTGTTTAGTGTCATTAATCGACTCTCTTTAAAGTTAATTTATCATAACAACACTGTTTTCAACACTTCCAAGAAAGGAATTGGGTCTAAAATGTTTTTTAAATGTCAGTTCATTATTTTGAAGATTGTTGTTATTATGACTTGGGTTGTGAATTCATTGTTTACTGATACACAGTGAAAGTTCAGTGCAATTTAATGTTTATAAATAGTGGCAAAAATTAAAGGTGATAGATACCCTATTAGTCAGTCAAAATAAGTGTTGGTTACAAAACTCGGCATGTCTCACCATTGACTGACAAGTTTAATTAGCATATCTGGCTGCTACCCTATTTCTGTGCTATGAGCTTTGCCTTTGTATTCACTGGAATTTCATAAAGGAGTTTTTTAAACTATTCCCTTGGAAATAAAACCAGTAATGAAATTGATCTAAATGTAGGTGTAATCTTGACTATGTTGACCTCCAAGATCACATAAAATACAGTTGTACCTCACTTATACTTTGTTCACTTCTACTCTTTTCGCCATTATATGCTAAATTGTTAAACACCATTAATATTTAGCTCAATGATATGCTTTTTCACCAATGTCACAAATTTTTCCTTATTCATGTATATATTACTTTGTACTATGAAAATATATATTATGCATTGTTTCTGCACACTGTATTCTTGCTATCACAGCACAAAACAGTAAGCTTGTTGGGTGAAGCGTCAATAGTTCAGGAATGCATTATTGCTATGCATATGTTAATATAGTTGGGCAGTGTCATTCTTCTCCAGGTTGTATCTGCCGGTACTGATTATGACAGTGATGAAGAAGTAGGCCTAAATAATGAAAGTGTTCCCAGTGTTTATGAAGCAATTCAAACTTTTAATATCACACAAAGATTTATACCACCCCAAAGTCTAAATATGATAGCATTTTTATGATTAATGCTTATAATCTACTAGTGTACATCTATGTGGGAAAATCAAAGATGCAAAGAAAAATTGAATTTTTTAAAGCAATGTGTGGCATCGAAATTAAGATTTTTTTTTTTTTAAATTTTAGTTACGAATAACAGTACTGGTGCTTGTAATTGCCCTAAGTATTGCATTATGTTTATCATTTATAGGTTTTATTTAATGTTTTCTTATATTAAAAAAATAATTATTTAATAAAAGAATAATAATCTAATAAAGTTGGTTTCATAATAAAATTCAATTTTAAGTTTTCTCATTAATTATTTTAGCTACCTCCTTTTGAATATGTATAACTGAGATACACTCTACATACTCATTCTGTGTATGATACACCTGTGTAATTGTATGTCTCCAAATTTTAAAGAACTAATACAGTATGAATAAATTGTAACTTTCTATTTTTCTTAAGTTATATGTTTTGAAGCCAATCATGTGTGCTGTGCTATGCTGCTCTACATTGAAGCTGTAATATTTTCTTCTCACTTTAGTGGCTAAACCTATGTCAGGGGTATGTGTGGGTGTGCATTATACAAAGAAAGGATAACACCGGTTTTGACTTCAAAACTTTTAATGAATAGTACACTTCAGCAGAGAAGTTGCCAAACAATGGAAACGAATATATGTATGTCCTTTGTTCAAGTATTTGATTCATCTACCAGGTGATAACATGTGGTTCTGCCATAGAGGCAAGAATAATGCCTAATCTGTCTATCAGTTATGTCTTGTCCCACTAGCAGTCAGACCAGAAATGTCCTAGATCATGCTCAGAAGAGCTATTAAGCTTCAAAATTCTCCTAATAACCTCCCCTTTTGGTAATGACTCTAAGATCACCACTACTAGCTTCTAATTTGATGTTGCCACCTCATTTCTACTTTTCTGAAATTTGCTGCTTTACAATCTAAAGTCCCTCTATAAATTTCTAAGAAATACTATCTCACATTTCAAGTATCCCAAGCTAGCCTACCATACCTAATCTGGCAAACTTGGGTATTGTCCTTACTCTCTTACTAACATAAGCGACTGAGCAATTTCTACAAATTTACCTGAAAATCCACCATCGCTAATTAACATGCTTAATGTCATCATAATCCTGAGCCAAGATGTACTCATAATCTATTGCCAAACCTACAACCCCTTAACATTTAACACAAATTCAAAAATATTCATATTTAATTTTATTGTAAGTCCTGATTTATTCAATGGATCCATAGTTTCTGGATCAATTTCAGCCGTGATTTTATATAGAATTTCAAGTATTTTACACTTTCATTTCCAATTCCAGGTTTTTTTGATTTTTGAAACTTGTGTTGACAATCTTAGACTATTCTTCTTCTCACTACCAAATTACACATCTTCAGCTACAGTGCAGTCTAGCATCCAACCCAAAGGACAAACAATAAAATCTTAAAAAATGTTCCTATAGTCTATAAAACTATGCTTGAGACGAACTTGGCCAAGTTTGAAAGCAAAATTTGGTGTCTTTGTGTGGGTACGTGCATGCATGTATGCATGGGTTTAGTTACCCCTTAATGGTTACAAATGTAACAGAGATGGTTACCCAAGTCTGGAAGATATCATTTCCTGTATGTGCATTGGTATCACTCATCAGGAACTGTTTAATTACCTCAGCTCCTTATGCAGTATCAGTGTTCTGTTGCAAGAGATTGTAAGTAGTATCTGGTGAGAAAAATTTCTGCTAGTTAACTGCTTTGCTTCATATATCTAACCAACATTGCATCATTTGTGATATTAGACAATAATGTGTTTTTGAGTGTTAATGCTTTTTTCTGTAGCAACATCAACTTTCAATATGTTAACCATGTTTTATTGAATGTCCTCTAAGAGTATTTAAGTTATTATATGCTTAGTTTCAATGTTGATGTAGGTAATAGCAATGATTTTCCTTTTGCTATATCTGCATCATATATTTATATTTAAGATCCCATATAGCTCATTTCACCTATACGAACTGTATACATGTGCCAGAATGTAGAAACAATAAACCATTGTAGTGATCATAATATTGACACAGCTAGAGAAACATCTTTTTAGATTGTATCAAAAACAAAGTAAGTCTTTACCAACATCATTCACATTAAAACATAGTTATTGGTATCTATTAATGTAATTTAACTGCAATAACCACAAAACAAGTAACTTATACATTATTGGTGTTAACCTTTTACAGATAACATGTGATACCACATATGTTATCTTTAAATTGTTTATAAATCACACTGTATAAATCTAGACAAATAAGTGGAATTACTGACAACTTGCATGCAACTATTAATGCACCGAACTGCAATAGGTTATTATTACCCAAAAATAACAGTTTGTCATATCTCTAGTGTGCCCACATATGTTCATTTCTAATAAGTTTTCTGTATGATAATGTTACAGGAAAGTGCATGAAAAACTTCAACAGCAAAAAGACCAAGAAGTGAATGCTTTGAAAGAACAAAATAATAGGTTGAATGTTCAGTTAAACAATGCACAACATGCTCTGCAAGATTGTAAAGAGAAATCTTTGCAAAAAATACAAGGCCTGGAATCTCAGTTAAATGGATTAACAAAGAAGGTATGTGATCATTATAGAACCCATGCCCCAGCATATTCTGCATATAATATATTTTTTTTTTTTTTTAATACTTCATTGGCTGATCTATAAAATGCCTCAAATTTAAGATGACCCTGAATTTTTGGAAGTTTTTCACAAGAAAAGTTACCTAAATAATGAGTGCAATTAGAAAATAGTCATGATATATTGCTAATCCTTGGTTGTGTATTCTGCTCCACAAATCGAATGACAAGCATATCAATTTTATGAAATCCTCATCTTTGGTTTTCTGAATGCTTTCCTTAACCTTCTGTTAGGTGTGCGCCTTGGCAGAATATCATTTGCACTGGGCCTAGGAGACTCACACTATATTTTTGTGTTTATGTGCCTGTATTTCTATTTGTTTTCATTTTTTCTTCACTCCCCCCCCCCCTGATTTTGGCTTTATTTAGGTTAAATATACCTACATAACTTTTATAAGTATAATCATAATATGAGCTAAAATATGAATTGAGTACATTATAATTTGATTTACAAAATACATAAATAAAATAACATTTTTTTTAAAGCATATCTTGTCATTGAAAATGTTCAGTTACTCAGTTATCAACTATTTCTTCTCTGTTTTCCCCAGCAAGCAGTTATAGCAGATAATTTTTGCATATTTTCTCAAACAGAGAGGAGCATTGCATTTCTCACATGCATATTTAGTTTTGCTGTTCTATTTGTGTTTACTGCAAGGTTCACTCGTTTCCTTTTCAATGATTCTGATGCCTTGGGCAACTCATGCTATGGGTTGTTCAAGTTTATATTTCTTTAGAAAGTCTTTCAAAACATTGGGTAGGTTTGATGCTTTTTGTAGCTGTTGTGACTGTAAAACTAAGGACAGCACTTTCAAGTAGGAATATTTGTTTTGGTTTCCAAGAAAGGTAACCCTAAAATTAATACCTGCAATACTCAACTTACGGTAAAAGATTATGGTAATTACCAATGGCCACCTTCTTGTTGTTTCTGGCTACATTGTACATAGCACACAATTTATCTGCTACATCAACTCCAGATTTAGTATCGTAATGCATGATTATTTCAGGCTTTCTCTTAGCTCCTACTGACAGTGTTCCAATGAAACATGCAGACTTGAGATCAAAACTACTGTTTTACTTGTTTTTGGAACATATGAAACAAGTATTTCTTTTTTTTGTGAAGCCAAATATGCTGTTGTATAGACTGCAACCTTTTGGAGAAGTAAAACTGTTGGGCAACTACTGTTTGTTCTTGCACACTGTACCAACAAAAGAAAATTGTCTTTTGCACAGCTCATTCACCAGTGATACACTAGGAACCAATTATATGCTGTAACATTTCTGCCAGTGCCATAGATAGGTTCAGTTAGTCTTGGCACTACAGACTCTGCGAATTATTTTGCAAATGTGGTCCGTCCAGCTTGCTGTCTACAATACATTTCCATATTAGTGGTGTAAAACAGTTTTGCATCACTCGAACAGAATATTTTTATACCATACTTATAAGGTTCAGATGGTATGAGGGCTGTTCAATAAAGAATGATCATAATTTTTTTACGGTCATAATTTTTAGCACTAAAATTCAATAGAGTCAACATGAAAAATTCAATGCCATGGCCGGGATTTGCACCACGGATCTTCTGGTTTCCGTCCAGTCACTCTAACCCTTGAGCTACCATGGCCAACATGCTGTCCTGACATTAAATTCTCCATTTGACTCATATGTTTAGTTAATTCATCAATTAACTAAACTAAAATTCAATCTTATTATATTCTGTTAGCTTAATGTGAAACAAACATGCCATAGTAGTTTCATTGTTGGTACTCCTGGTTCCCGCCTGTGAGAACCAGGCAAGTTCAGACATGTTCAGTATCGCCTACCGCTGCAATGGAGGTAACATGCAGTTAAAGTTGATGTTAGAGGAAGATCCGGAGTTTCCTTCAAACATAATCATTGCTGATGTAACTTGGCTACATCATTTTGATCCTGAGAGCAAACAGCAAAGCTCAGTGTGGGAATCTAGTTCATCACCAACCCCCAAAAAAGCAAAAGTGGTTGCTTCTGCTGGGAAAGTTATGGTCATCTCATTCTTTGATATTCATGGAATTGTTTATCAGCATGTTGTACCTGCACACACATCAGTAGCTGGACAATACTACAGGGATGTAACATTACAAGTCCATATCAGGCACAAAAGACCAGATTTCCATGAAGCAGGCTGGATGCTGCACGGTAATGCGCGGCTGCATATTGCCAATGTTGTTGCTGAATATCTTGCAAGAATCAACGTGAAGTGCATCCCTCACTCTCCCTATAGTCCGGATTTAGCCTCGTGTGACTTTTTTTATTCCCTAACTTGAACAAACGCCTTCGTGGGAGGCATTATCCATCATCAGAAGCAGTGTTGAAGGCTGCAGAGGCGATTTTGAAGAATCTCTCAAAAAATGATTTCCAGAATGTCTTTGAAGGCTGGCAGAAATGCTGGGACAAGGACATCGCATTCAGGGGAGAATATTTTGAGAAGGACCATAAAAATTATGAGGATGAGTAAAGGTACATTGTCAAATAAAAATTGTGATCATTCTTTATTGAACAGCCCTCGTATATATTGTCTGAAACCACATTGCCATGAAATGCTGGTAACTGTTGACGTTTTGTCCAAGAGAATAATGCTTTTAACAGTTATTCACAAACATTTAAACATTTCCATTCTGTAAGGACTATGATACAATGAAGCACAAAATTAATATAATTTTGAGTCGAACTAATACTCATGCTCCACTTATTGCTAGTATTTACCTAGAATGCGTTTCGTTAGGATCTTCCTAACATCATCAGCTGTTGTCGACTCAAAGTTCGACTCAAAATTATATTAATTTAAACATTTCTCTAACAGTAGCAAATTTGTCCAATGCTTGCCGCTCCTGTCTTGATCATCTGTCATCAAAGCAAATATAGTGTATCAGAAATCTGAACATCTTTTCGGACATAGCTATTCAAAACAAAGGAATCCCAAGATGACGGTTCTCCAGAATAGTCTGGCATTCACCACGAAATTCTCCTGCCAGGTACAGTAAGCCCAGGAAAGCTTTCATTTCTACTCAATCTTTAGGCCTGCTGTATCTTTTGCAATCAAATTTGTGCTCCACTGATGCAATGTAAGCATGTGTGCTTTCAACAATCAATTTCTGTTTTTACATTTTTGGCAGCTCCTACACCAGAAAGTTTAGTCATATATTGTGAGCCCATGCCTGCATTATTTGTCAAGGTGTTTCCTTCCATTTTTATTCTGTCTCTTTCTGTAAATAATAACAATGCAATTTTATTAATTAAAGTAATAATAATAAATTAAATCATCTGATTCATACAAGTTGTCATTCACTGGTAAGGCATCATCATCACAAAGTATATGATGTCATACTTCCAAATCTTCTTCCTAATCTTACCTTTTACTGATATATATGACAAAGTACTAATAGCTCCTTCCACTGGCAAAGCAATTTTCCACAACTTACTAACAAAGTGAAAGATGTCATCCACATTTAACGACAGTAGGCACAGGGGCCCGCTAGGCCTATGCAACACTAATTGCCAACTCATCATTCTTGCAGTTAAAATAATAGACTGATAAAATTATCACTCAGCAAACATTTGAGTAAGGTGTAACGTTGGATGTCCTAGTCAGGCAATTACATAGGTGCATTCATTCGTAAACTACAACATTTAAATAAAGCTAGGGGCCTCCCAGGGCTCGTGCGACCAATGGAAGGTTAAAGTATCAACACTGCATCAGTGCTGCTGATCGCATCCAAGTTAAATTTTTAAGTTAAATCTTAAATTTACTATAATACTGTATATATTTCTCTCCCCAGTTTTTAAACTACTCTGTATAATTTTAGAGAACTCTTATCTCTGAAACTAGGCCAAATCTGTCTTTTTATATTCTTCTACTACTTGCCTAACTTCTCTCCAAAATCCTACTCTATTTTGCATTCTCATTTTCTCATCCAAATTTCTTAAGAAGTTTCTTGTATTTTGCTTGACCAACTGTTAAATTTCATTACTTCCATTTGCTATCTCATACATTCTTTTAAAATAATGTGCTCTCCTAGTTTTGAACTGCTATATCAGTTCACCACTTATTATTATCACATAATAATATAAAATAATAAATAAAATTAAAACAATAAATTTTAAAATTTTCATCACCAAACCTTTCCTCCCTACTTTCCTTAACTCTGTTAATGCTACTTCTTTTGGTGTAAGCTTTGGTTAGCCCCAATGCTTCCCTCTAAGACATTCTGTGTACTAAATTTATTTTTTGCGAACACTTTGAAGATCTATATAACATTTTTGTTTTAATTACTGCTTTGTGCATGCTTACTAATCATTTTAATGACAAATTTGGAACTTTATTTAAACATGTCTTAATGGCTCTCATTATTACTTTGCCTTTAACAGTGACATTCCTCACTTGAAGTTCCCATCTCCACTACTTGACAGCCGAATCCCCATATATTCAAATTCTTTAATTCTGTTATCTCTCCATTCAGAAACCATCTTTTATTTCTCAACTTACCCTCTGCAATCCTGTTGGTTCCTTCTCCTCCAATGGGGACAGAGAAGCAAACCAGAGTATAAAAGCAGTGACCATTTGGTGAAAATTTGCAATTGCCCAGTGGTTTACGGTGAAATGTCAGCAGGATTTTGGAAGTTTACAGGACACAGCCCTCCTGGAAGCCAAGAAAAGAAGTAATGGACAAAGGTTGTGGAAGTCTACATAACTATTTAAAGTCCAGGTACTTTTTTCTTCCCTACAGTCGGGCAGTATGAATTACACTTAAGTGTCCTTTCTATTCTTTTATCAATGAACGAATTCAACAAGACTGGGCTCAATTGACAGCCTTATGTTAGACCTAACTTGTTTTACCATCTCTGTAATCCCATTTCCTGAACATTTAATCAAGAACTTATCTCCATCATAGATCTTTTGAACTTTTGCAATACATTTTTTGCATATCCCCTAAAGTCCAGTTTATACACAAGTGCTTATAATCTGATTGTATTAAATGCCTTTTTGGAAAAGAAAAAAAAATACCTACTTGTTCCCTTTTATTTCTTACTTAGTATATTTTATATTATCAGTATATTGTCAACTCTTCTACCTTTCCTATATCCTACCAGTTAGTTACTCAGTTTCCCTTCTTTTTCCAGCCATTCCTGTAGCCTAGAAGCTAACGGGTGATCAACTTACCCTGCACTGTGTTGGTGCCCCATGCTCGAGACAGCGTTAGTACTCCTAGATTTTCCTCATTCCACTCTGACCGACGGACCAACTATTGTTGTTTACAGATGTTTATCTCAATCACTGGCTGTGAATACACGAGTTATTGTGATGTGAGTATTGGCAGTACTGACATATTTATAAGGTGACAGCCATGTATTCTACAAAAGAACATGTTTCCTTACTGGAAAATATTTATAATGAATGTTGAAGTTGCACTAAAAGTGTAACAAAATTTCATTGCTAGTTTCCCTAGCTCAAAACTACCACGCTGAAGTACTGTGCATGATTTAGTTAAATTTTGTGAAACCAATTCTGTGCATGATGCTGCAAAGAATGTTAGACCGAGTGTCTTAACAGAAGAACAACTGGCAGATATATTAGATAGAATGCTTACAAATCATAGAAATCAATAAAAAAAAAAATTGCCCAACGAAGTGGTATTTCCTATGGTTCCTCATACAAGTCAATAAAAAAATTCAGGCTGTATCCATATATAAAGTGCGAGTCGTCCATAAATTAAAGCCCACAAATTATGAGAAAAGAGTGTAGTATTGTGAATGGCTTCAGAGGTTTATTGTGTGCCATGGAATTGATACATAGGACACTTTTTACTAATGAAGCTTGCTTTCTTTTATCTGGATGTATAAATTCACAAAATCTGTGCATATGATGTAGTGAAAATACTAATGCCATCCAGAAAATCCATTTACATTTAGAAAATTTAAATATGATTTGTGATCTATCGTTCCCTAATTACTGGGCCAATGTTTCTCAACACCTCAGTTAATTCCGATGTTTGTTATTGGATATTCTATTCCCGTTTATTGCACAACTAAATGAAGATGAGATAAATGGTGCATTTTTCAGTAAGGCAGTGGCACTGCTCATACATCTCATCAAGTTTATAGAGTTGTTGGTAAAAATGTTTGGGAAAAAACTAATTTCTCAATGTCTCTGGCCTCTCCGATCTCCTGACCTAATCCCTCCTGATTATTTTCTTTGGAGAGTCACTAAGCTTTGGTCTATAAGAACAATTACAAAACAATTGTTGAGCTGTAAGTAACAATCAATTACATAATATCTGTAATGAAAGAGACTTTAACTACAGTGTTTCAGAGCAAACTAAAGTGAGTGAATCCTGTCTCTTCAAGAAAATAGTAAATGCTTTCAACTTGTACTTTAAACAGGTAATCTTCATACTATACAAATTTAACTATTTGTAACAAAAAAAACTTCACTTATCTTAAGAAAATGTCAATTTTTCTTATTAGTAGAATTAGTTGAAATTGATTTCACGAACCTTTGTTCGCGTCCTCAGTCAACACACTTCGTCGTTAAGGAAGTTACTATGTTACTATGTTTTTTCAGTATTACCAAAATTTGAAAATGAAACAAACCTAAGAACAGAATCAACTGCTTGTATTTCAAAATTCATTATGCGATGTTTATTTTTTAAAATACATATCTTTTCCCAAACCATTAAATCTATCGGAACATTTAAAACTTCAGGATTTATTTCATGGTTAAATGACCAAAAATGCTCTGCTACAGCCGATTTATCAGTTTGTTTGTACTTAATGTTATGAAAATGTTCTTTCGTTCCGGTTTCCAAATTATGTTTCGTCTTACCAATGTAAACCTTATCAGAATCTAAACAATTAAATTAATAAATACCAGATTTTTTATTATTAGGAATTTCATCTTTTTTAGATAAATGTAGTACATTTTTAATACTATATTTATTTTGAGGAACTAAAGTTATACTAAACTCTCCAAAAACCTTTTGAAATTATTTATAATCCAAGAATGGCAAGTAATTTTTTTTAAAATTATAATCCTCTTTTATTTTTTAAAGCATAGAAATATCATTAACAGTTTTTTGATATTTAAATTTTTCAATCTTCTTTTGTATAAAGTCTTTATTAAAACCATTAATTAAAGCAGTATTAATATGTTTATATTCTTTATTAAATTCCTCTTTATTCAGGTATGTATTTATTAATCTATAAATCAAACTATTAAAAACAGCAAATTTATGTGGAAAAGGGCTAAAACTTTGTTAATGTAATTATCAATATGAGTAGACTTCCTGTAAATACCAAAATCCAATTTATTATTATTTATCTTTAAATCCAAAAAAGGAAGAAAGCCATCAATTTCAATCTCTAATGTGAAACTTATAGCTTTATCTTGTAAATTTAGTAATTTTAAAGCATCATTCATTTGTTTATCATGAACAATAGCAAAAATATCATCAACATATTGTGACCCAATTATCAGAACACCAGACGAACGACAACTGAGAAGGGACCAGAGGCAGCCTAGCCACACCCCCTCATTAATCTCAGTCACTAACTGAGGGGACGATTAGGGGAGTGTCACTTGTCACTGGCTGCCTCTTCCCCCTTCGCCTGCCATCTGGAATTTTCGCAGTGATTCACGGAAACCAGAGACTTCTAGAAGACAATGATATTCCTATAAAAAGGGCTGGAATGAGTGGAGTCAGTGAGAGTTCTTGGCAAGCAGCGTAAGAGTGCAGTGCTAGTGTAAGGACGAGAAGACTGTGTGCGTGCATTGGAGGATTGTACGTAATCACGAGAGCAAAGTGGAATTGTAACGGACAAACTGGTGAATCGTAATTGTGTGCATTACATAATTCTGTGTAATTGGCAAGTGTTTAACTGTAAGTTGGTGGAAATAAAGAACATTTTTGAGTGGTGTAATTGGACTTTTCATTTCACGAACCCACAAAGTCACAATATCTATACCAGGTTTTAGAAATCAAAGGGAATGCTTTAGTGACTTGCATTTCGAAAAAACTCATAAAAACATCAGCAAGAAAAGGTGAAAGAGGATTACCCATTGCTAATTGTTTATCATGAACAATAATAAAAATATCATCAACATATCTATACCAGGTTTTAGAAATCAAAGGGAATGCTTTAGTGACTTGCATTTCGAAAAAACCATTAAAAACATCAGCAAGAAAAGGTGAAAGAGGATTACCCATTGCTAAGCCAGAAGTTTTTTTGAAAAAATTCACCATTAAAAGTGAAAAAATTTTATCCAAACAAAAAGTACTAAGTTTAACAAAATCACCTATTAAGTCCTCATGTAAATTTATTGAATTTAGCCACTTTTTAAAAATAAATCAAGCTTTTCTGTAAGAATACTAGGAAATAATTTTATGATGAATTTTTTCAACAAACTTCTAGCTTAACAATGGGTAACCCTCTTTCACCTTTTCTTGCTGATCTTTTTATGAGCTTTTTCAAAATGGAAGTCACTAAAGCATTCCCTTTGATTTTTAAAACCTGTTATAGATATGTTGTTGATATTTTTGCTATTGTTCCATGATAAATAAATGATGCTTTAAAACTACTAAATTTACAAGATAAAGCTATAAAATTCACATTAGAAACTGAACTTGATGGTTTTCTTCCTTTTTTTGGCTTTGAAGACAATAAGAAATAATAATAAATTGGATTTTGGTATTTATAGGACGTCTATAGTCATATCGATAATGTCGCGAATGCATTGTTGCGGCGAGGCGACGCGAGGGTTGAGTTCAAAGGGATGAACAGTATAGTATAGCAACGCAAAGATTGTCCCTGTAAGGAATGTGCTGTGGGACAAGAACAGCGAATGTGTGTGGCAAGGAACCTCTGTTACACAAGGAGCAGACCCTTAAAAAAAAATGCACCCTATTCACTCTGTATACTAAAATCGAGAAGATTCATTCACAAAAGTAGAAGCCGTCAGAATGTTTTTGAATGGTCTATAACTGAACTGACATGGGGTGTCATAAACCTGTCCAGGGAGGGTGTGGAAACCTTCGCCAACCCCCCTGCATCTCAGCCGTCGGAGACTATCTCTCCTGTGGAGGACAGTACAGTGCAGAGATAAAAGCTTGCCGAAACGGTGGGAGGCAGGAGACGGATTTCTGCAGAGTTCGTCTTTCTTCTAATACCGTCCTGATTGTTTGAGAACATTCCACAAATTTCTGGAATAGTAAGCTATAAAAGGAGCCACCGCCCGCCACTGGGGGACAGTTATTAATTGGACTCGTGTGCGTGAACGGCTGTGTGAACTTTCAAAGTATAAACTTGAAAGAAGCGTAGGGACAGTGAAGCACAAACTAGTACAAAATTGAATCGAGAATATATTGACACATTGCTTCACTCACCTGTTTATTCACAGGTGTTTATTCACCTGTTTATTCACAATAGACAGTCCAAAAACACCATACATATATGGTTTACCCAAAATACATAAACCTGAAATTACCCTCAGACCAATAATTAATAACATTGATGCACCCACTTACCAACTATCAAAATGGCTGGTTCAAATCTTCAGATCCTTCACAAAATTTGAAAATTTAAGTATCAAAAACTCGTTTGAATTGTTAAATCTCCTGAAGGACACAAAGATCAACTCTACAGATGCTTTAGTTTCCTTTGACGTCATTTCTTTATATCCAAGTATACCTACCAATGAACTTATTCCACTTCTCAAAAAATGGCTGGAATCAATACAATTAACACCTGAAGAAATAGAAGAACTTTCACAACTTACAGAAATTTGTATCAATCAAAATTTTTTCAGCTTTAATGGACAAATCTATAAACAAAAAACGGGCCTAGCTATGGGCAACCCATTGTCTCCCTTCTTGGCAGATTTATTCATGAGTGCTTTTGAAACACATATCACAAAAGCTTTTCCAAATTATTTCAAAGTGTGGTATCGCTATGTTGACGACATTTTTGCAATAGTACCTAAAAAACTCATACAAGATGGTCTTAAACTTTTGAATATACAAAATCCAGCTATAAAATTTACATTGGAAACAGAAGAGGATGGTGTGCTCCCCTTTTTGGACATCAAGATCAAAAAAATGAACAACAAACTCACTTTTGGTATCTACAGGAAACCGACACACACAGATAATTACATTAAGAACAACATTTTCAACCCAAAACAACACCAACATGCCATTTTCAACAGTTTAATCTTTCGGATGATCAACTTTCCACTAAACAGAGAAGATTATCAAGAAGAATACCTACACATAAAAAAAGTAGCTATATCCAACGGTTTCAACCCAAATTTAGTAGACAAAACTGTTAACAGACTCAACAAAGCTAAGAAAATAAAAGAAACCACCACCCTAGAACCTACAGGAGAAAAAGAGAAAAAACTTTTTAAAAAATTCACCTTCCACCCATCAGCCTATAACAAATTCCAAAAAATCTTCTCAAAACACAACATAACTCTTGCACCTCAAAATAGGTTTAATATCAGAAATTTGTTAAAAGGCCCTCCCAAAAATTCAATCACTACCAAAGAAAAACCAGGAATCTATGAGATCAAATGTGAAACTTGCCCTAAAATTTATATAGGAAAAACAAAAAGAAATATTAACATCAGAACTAAAGAACATATGAGAAACATTAAAAATGGTGAAACAGAAAAATCAGCAGTGGCTTTTCATTTTTTGAATACTAGACATGACATCAATTTGGAAACATCTCTAATAAAATACGTTAATCACCCCATAGACCTTTCCGTATGGGAAAAAATCTTCATTAACAAAAATCGTCATAGAGTCATGAATTTTGAAACTCCACCACCGGACATCTTTGACAAGTACATCACGCCATCTATTGACAATACGGAGAAAGAAGAAACCACTACAACTTGCACTAGTCGAGTATCAGCTGAGGATAAGAGCAAGAGCTCTTGAAACATGTCCTGTGAATAAACAGGTGAGTGAAGCAATGTGTCAATATATTCTCGATTCAATTTTGTGTGAACTTTGTTTGTGGTCGATGACCTTGCAAGTTGTATTGTGTATGTGACGTAATTGTGCTACTGTAGGGGTTGAACGAAGTGTGTTTCCACGGAAATAAAGAGCAATTTTTAGTGTTTGTAACCTGGATTTTTAATTTCACGAACTCAAAAAGCCACAATTGGTGTCAATAGTGAGACATACGACATGGAGGCTGCATTGGCACAGATTCTAGAGAAGTTCGAGACGGCAAATAACAACTTGGCCGCTACGATCACCGTGAGGATGACCGAATTAACCACAGAAGTGAAAGCGGCGAACGACAGCTGGCCACGAAAATGAAGGCCGAACTATCTGAAATGAAGGCTATGAACGAGGCCCTCGTCGAAAAATTTGAAGAACAATTGTCCGGCGTGAGGGATGACGTCACGGGACTGGGCAAGCGGATGGGCTAAGTGGACGAGCGCGTCGAAGACCTGGCGAACTGCTTTAATGACCTAGAGGGAAAAGCCGACAATAACACCAAATCCCTCGAAGACCTAGCGAGCCGCGTTAACAACCTAGAGGGAAATGCCAACACCAACATGCCATGGTGAACGCCATGGTGGAGGACATCGTCGGCAGAAGGATGAAAGATTTAAAGACCTACCGTGGCCACAGACCCGGAGAAGACACAGGCCATGAGAGATTGGCCTCGGCCAAAGTATAAGAGAGAATTGTGCAGTTTCCTGGGGCTGTGCAGCTACTACCGCCGTTTCATAAATGGGTTCTCCAACATCGCCAAGCCCCTCACCCGCCTGACAGAAGAACACCGGCCTTATGCATGGACGGAGGACGCCGAAAGTGCTTTCCAGCAGCTGAAGAACACACTTTGTAGTGCTCCTATTTTTGGATTCCCACAACCAGGCGGCGCCTTCACTGTGGGCACCAACGCCTATGACCATTGCATTGGAGACGTCTTATCCCAAGTCCAGGATGGCCACGAGCGAGCGATAGCTTACTACAGCAAGACACTGTCCATGACAGAACTACTGCGTTACCCGGCGAGAACTACTGGCGGTAGTAAAGACCTTGGAGCACTTCCACAAGTACCTGTTCGGTCAGCCATTACACCTGAGGACTGACATTTCCGGCCTCACCTGGCTACTTAGCTTTAGGAACCTGGAAGGCCAGACAGCCCATTGGGTCCAGAGGCTGCAGGAGTACGACTTCACCTCTGAACATCTTAGAATGGGAGAGCCACGGCAGCGCAGACGCCATGTCCCGAAGATCCTGCCTGGAGGAGTGCGGCCAATGCACAAGAGTGAAGGAGTGAACCTTAGCTATCAGAGTGGTCACGACAGTGCATGCAGACGGACGGCTGGGATAGCGCAGTCCTGAGGAGGGAGCAGCTGGCGGATGCCGACTTGGTGCCACCCTTGAGGGAAGTGGAGGCAGGGACGAGACCGACCTTCGAGGACATCGCACCCAGAAGTGCTGCGTGCAATTCGTACTGGATCCAATGGGAATCGTTGAAGACCAAAGAGGGTGTGCTCTTCCGGGCATGGGAATCACCCGATGGGAAGACGCAGACAGAGAGAGACAGCAGTTGGTACTTCCCCGGAGTAAGGTCCCGGAAGTCTTGGAGGAAGTGCATGCCGGTATTTTAGGAGGACACCTGGGAGCAAACCGAACGATCGACAAACTCCGGGATTGCTACTACTGGCTCAGGCTCCGAGCACATGCTCAGAGATGGTGCCGTCAATGTCACGTGTGCGCGGCGAGTCGCAGCTCCCAGACTAGGAGCCGGGGTCGCATGCAGCAGTACAACGTAGGAGCACCTTTCGAACGCATCGCTTTCAACATAGCTGGACTATTCCCAGTGTCCGACCGAGGCAACAAGTACCTGATGGTGGCCGTGGATTATTTCATCAAGTGGCCGGAGGTGAATGCCATCCCGAACCACGAGGCGAAGACGATCACAGACTGCCTCGTGGAGCAAGTGTTCTGCCATTTTCGGGGGCCGTTAGAGCTCCACAGTGACCAGGGCACCAGTCTAACCTGATGAAGGAGGCACTGGAAAGACTTGGGGTGAACAAGACTCGCACAACACCCCTACACCCGCAGTTGGACGCAGTGGTCGAGAGGTATATCAAGACCCTAGAAGAACATCTGAGGAAGGTCGTGGCCAGCTATCAGCGATACTGGGACGTCAAGGTGCCACTGTTCCTGCTGGCCTACTGCTCTTCGACACCTGACACCACTGGGATGACGCCAGCGAGCTTAATGTTCGGCCGAGAGTTATGGCTCCCTTGTGACCTGGCTTTTGGGTGCCCACGGAAGCGAAACAGCGGACAACCGAGTATGTGGAGAACTTGACATGCATGAGATGGCTCGTCAGAACATCCATATGGTGAGTGACCGCATGAAGGCCCTATACGCCAGGTAAGCCAACAGCCAGGGATTCTAGCAAGGTGACTTGGTCTGGTTGTACCGCCCTACCTGGACCAAAGGACGCTGCCTGAAGCTTCAGCAACCATGGCAAGGACCGTATCGGGTGGTAAAGAGGATTAACGACGTGGTTTACGGCATCCAGAACGTGCCCCGAGGAAAAATGTTGGTGGTACACCTGGGTCGTCAGGCCCGATACGATGGTGATGTTCGGGACGACCAGCCTTGAGGAGGAAGCAGTGTCGCGAACACATTGTTACGGCGAGGTGGCGCGAGGGACGAGTTCAAAGGGACGGACAGTACAGTTTGGGAGATAACAGCGGTGGGGGAGGGAGACGGATTTCTGGAGATTTTTCAATGAGACGATATCTACCAGGGCAATCCACACAGAGTATAAATCAACCCCCCTCTGATGACCAGGGAGTTACCGAGCTGTCCCCTAAGGGCGCGCGGCGCCTCTGTGGGGCTTTCCACTGGGCAAGACCCAGAAGCTAAGAAGCTCCCCCCCCCATCTGGTCTGATGGACTCAAGATAGGATGGAAGTGGATACGCCACTTACGCGCGCCAACCCAAAAGGGGAAGGCTACCGATATGACCTCGGTGGGGCCGCCTGGTGATTTAGCACACCGTTTACTAACTATGCAGGCTAGATATATGGCTTCCCTCAACCCCGTCCGAAGACGTACCCGATCTCCCACGGGTATCGGGAACCACTGCCCCCTCGAGTCCAACCCAATCCGAACAACCCCCTTACGGGAGGGGCTCAGCAGTTCGGCCCGAGGTTTTTCTAGTAACGTCAGAGGTACAACGAGTGCTAGGGGTCTGCAGCGCTCGCACCACAGCAGCTGAACGGGACGGATCCCCTCCCCTATGGGGTGATTTCTGTAGAGTTTGTCTCTCTTCTATTGCCATGCTGATTGTTTGAGAACATTCCACGAATTTCTGGAATAGTGAGTAAGTTATAAAAGGAGCTGCCTCCCGCCACTGGGGGACAGTTGTTAATTGAACCCGTGTGCATGAACAGCTGTGTGAACTTTATTCACAAATATAAATATTTGTTACAAAGGCTTCACTTATCTTAAGAAATTGGTGTTAATACTTCTTTCTAATGGAGATCAATTGCAAAAACAGATTGTTTTCATCATCAGTCAACTTTGTGGTCAATGACCTTGCAAATTGTATTGTGTATGTGACGTAATTCTGCTACTGTAGGGGTTGACCGGAGTGTGTTTCTACGGAAATAGAGCAATTTCTAGTGTTTGTAACCTGGACTTCTGATTTCACAAACCCACAATAATTACATAAAAATAAGGTTTAACCCTTTTTCACATAAATTTTCTGGTTTTAATAGTTTGATTTATAGATTAATAAATACACACCTGAATAAAGAAGAATACAAAATAGAATACAACAAAATTATTGAAATAGCACAGAAAAATGACTTTCCCAAATCACTAGTAGACAAAAAAGTGAACTTAGCAAATAAGAAGAAACTACTAAAGGAAACCACAACCCTCTCAGCTACAGAAACTAAAGTGTTCTTCAAAAAATTCACTTACCATCCATGGGCCTTTGATAAATTCAAAAAAGTCTTCTAAAAACAAAACATTCAACTAGCTCCAGTGAACCATTACTCCTTAAAAAACCTAATTTGCTCAAACATCAAAGATGCCATTCCATCTAACAAAAAATCTGGTATATATCAAATTGAATGCTGTGACTGTAGTCAAATTTATATTGGAAAAACCAAAAGAAATTTAGAAACAAGAGCAAAGGAACACTTTAGGAACATAAAATACAAACAATTAGAAAAATCAGCAGTTGCCACACATTTTTGGGGAAAAAAAAAAAACCACAACATAAATCCAGAACCAAAATTACTAAAACATACAACAGGAAAAGAAGAACTGTCCACATGGGAACAAATCTTTATTTCAAAAAAATAGGAACAAAGTATTCAATTTCGACATCCCCCAGAAAGATTTGTTCAGCAAGTTCCTCGAACCGCCACCAGAGGAGACCGATGACAAAATATTGCCAGCTACACCAATGAGAACCAGTCGATGTATGGCTGAAGATAGAGGGAAGGCCTCAGAAACATGTTCCGGGAAAGTTTAAAAGTGAGTGTTGTTTTGTGTTATTAATCGACTCCCAATTAATTTAATTTATACAACAACACTGTTTTCAACACTTCCATGAAAGGATCTTTAATTCCTTTCAATTTCTTAGATTTTATAATGGTTTTCATTTTGATCTCATTGTGACTGTTTATAATTACTGCCCTACATCTGTCACCCCTTCTTCCTATTCTGAAACAATCAGCTATTTCCCATCTGGCTAATTTCAATTCCAGTTTATTTTCAAATATTTCTTCCATCAGCTGACTAAGCCATTTTCTTTATCCTCTTCCACTCTAAATATAATTGGAGAAATTTAGTAACAGTGACATTAAAATTAATTGAAAAAGTATTATTAGCTGGATTTTTGACACTTCGTCACTTACATTTTATATTTTTGAGGGACTAGTTTTCAAAGCGATCACTTCCATTATCAACCTCTTTCCAAACTGTCTGTTGCCGTCTGCTCTCCTCTTTCTGGCAGTGGAACTAACTAGTTCCGGGAAAATTTAAAAGTAAGTGTTGTTTAGTGTCATTATGAACTTCTTTGTCAAACTCTCTACTGGTGGGATTTGAAAGTTCATTGGCAAAATAAGGACCGAATAAGTGCTTCCGAAACTAGTCCCTCAAAAATACAAAATGTGACGAAGTGTCAAAAAACCAACTACAAATAGCTTTTTCAGTTCAGTTTCATTTTACTTTGGTCCGCCATCATCTTTTTTTCTATTGGTCCCAGTCTTTCCTTACATGCTGTAAATTCATTATTCTCTTCTGACCTCAACTTTTAGTTTCTTTAAGCTCCTCCATTCTCCTATTATTTGCTCTTTCAATCATCTCAATTTTTTTTAACTTGCTTATGACCTCCAATATTACTTTTAGCATTATCAACACTTGAGTCATATCTTTGGGTTCCAGATTCAATTCAATTCTTCCAGTTATTAAAAATATTACTACTGTATTCACGCAAATCTAATGCACACCTTTTTTGACTTAGTGTAGTACTCAAAATCATGGTGCACATTAGAACCGAGTGAAAATTCTTTCCATAGAATGCCAGTAACTTCATTGCTTTTTTGTTTATTGCATCACAGTGGATTGCTGGAGTTCATTTATCTTTAGCCTATTATTGAGCATTGGTTCAATATGCTCTGGAAATACACTATTATTGAGAAGGGGAAAAAGGTAGCATTTTTAGTTAACAATATGGAGGGAAAACAGAGAAGAACGTCTTACAATGCTTCTTTAAAGTGTAAAGTAATCCTTTATGCTGAAAAAAATTGTAATAGAAAGGCAAAAAGGGAGTTCAATGTATCAGAGAGTAGCGGTCACTTGTGGCAAAAACAGAAATTGGCATTATTTGTACTAAAGCTAGTAGGAAGAAATTTACAGTTTCTCGCAAAGGAAGACATTCTGAAGTTGATGAAAAACTGTGGAATTCTAGCAGGAAAGGAGGAAGAATGGGCTATCTGTGACAGTGACACTATACCAAAGAAAGCTAAAGAAGAGGCTGAAGTTCTTGGTATTCTGAAACAAGAGTTTAACGCTAGCCGTGGATGGGTGGATCGTTTCATGAAGTGGAGTAGTTTATCTTTAAGATGCTCTACAACAATGTGCTAGAAGCTTCCTGCAGATTTTGAAGACAAATTCTGGAACCACGAGGATGACAGGGATACAGGAAATGAATGTGTTTCTGATATGGACTCATCCACTTTCAAGAATTCTAATGATGAAAGCATCAGTGAATAATGGTGATTCATGCTTGTAATTTACGGTATTGTATTAACCTCAATTCATTCATTTCCTTATTTCATGTTCACGAATTTTCTGCTTTAACAATGTGTCACCTAACAATAGGGCACTTTCAATTCTGTTACCTGATGGTTTATGTATATGGTAAATTCATTACTGTATAAAATAAATTTAAATAAAATACCTAATATTCTGTCACTGATGCACATTACTTCGATGCAAACCCTTTTTCCATAATTTTAAGTTTCAAAAATGGAGTGCGCATTAGATTTGCATAAATAGAGTAATTGAAACAACTATTTGTAGTCGGTTTTTTGGCATTTCTTCACTTACATTTTTATATTATTGAAGGACTAGTTGAAAAGAGGTTGATAATGGAGGCGACTGCTTCCGAAACTAGTCCCTCAATATAAAACGGTAAGTGACGAAGTGTCAAAAACCGACTACAAGTAGTTTTTTTAGTTTAGCCCATGCACGCACGCTCAGAATTTGATGATAGTCATTCTTCTTCTTGCTTCCCAGTGTTGAGAGACTAGATAATCCTAATTTTTGAGAATTTCACATACCGTTATTGATCAATGTTCATCAAGTCATCTTTACTATATAAAAAGCACTGTGGGGAAGTCATTAAGCCAATCTTAAACAAATATCCACTAAGGCAATCATGAGCCGTGATTAATCTGAACATTAAAACAGATGATTTTCTAGGCAGATCTGGAATTGTTTTTAGTTTATTTTGGAGATCCCTCCAATTAAGTTTCACAGAGGAAGTAAAATATTAGTCATAATTGATTGTGAAAATTTTTGTGATTAATCGTTTGTTTCATTGTTTAAGCAATTTTGGAACCCTTCTTGACAAACATCCACTTGCTCATTCCCAGAAATTCCACAGTGGGATGGAATCCATTGGAAAACTATATGTTTATTTAATTTTTGGAGATGTTTAATCATGAATTTCATTTATTTTTTCTATTTTAGGCCAATCAGTTGAAATAATAGCCTGAATAGCTGATTTGTAATCTTATTGAAAAGCTTATTTGTCCAGGCAAATAGATTTTGTAAGGAAGTATAAATTGCACCAGTTTCTCCATCAAAGGTTATGAAATAATTTCCAGCATACTTATAGTAAGAAAGAATTTTCAGACTCCTGCTTCTGCTTCTGCTCCATCTTGGTGATAAAGAGAGCTATTTGTATTATTGTGAGTCCATTCATCATCTGGATATCTTACATTTATGGTTCCAAGAGCGTATTCTTCAGCTTCTGTAGATGAATTTTCTTTCTTTTTAAAATCTACAATTAGATCAAGGTTGTATGCTAGTTCAATGATGTTAGTGGGTTGTTAAGAGGCATGAGAATTCTGTTTCGGATGGGTAATCTAGTTTATTTCTTAATTGTTGAACTTTCTCTATGAAAACTAATTGAGTTTTCATACTGAAGCTAGATGTGTGGTGTTTTACCTATTTTTTATCCTCTGGAAGTCTCAGAGTTTTTCATGTGTTAAAAGTGCTTGCATTTCTAAATCTCTTGTTAGGTCACTTACATGTAAATGCTTATAAGGAGTAATTTTAATGGCCTCAATAATTAACCTAAGAGCTTGATTTTGTATGTGCTGAGGTAGGGTACAAAGAGGTATTTTCGTGACATAAGCAATTTCGTGTTACTTTTTCGAAGGGATGTCACAGAGAAACCAGTTGGTATTAACTCATCGTTCACTGTTAGTTGACATATTTGTTCGTAGAGCTCAGGAGCTATTGGCAGGCGTGTTAACACCAACTGGTTCATCTGTGACATCCCTTCGAAAAAGTATCACAAAATTGCTTATGTCACAAAAATACCTCCCTTTATCCTATGTGCTGGAAGTTGAAGGTGATGTTATCATTCAGTACTCCTCCACAGGACTTAAGAACTGGTCTTATATATTTATATGTAGAGTTTAATGTAGACCTTGAACAACCCCATTTAGTTCCTGCAAGTTTCTTTAATATCTTAAAATGTTTGGTTGCTTTATCTTTGATTTTTTTATGTTTTCTCAAGGTTAATATTTTGTTTAACAAAATTCCAAGATATGAGCTTCTTCTCTTTTGGTTAATTGGATATTAACATAACTTAAGGTAATAATGGGTGTAATAAATACGACTCATCTAAAAATTAATAATATTGCGTTGTTTCTTTTTTAGGGAAAAGAGCTGAAAGTTACTTTTCCCAGTATTGACTTTAATGAGGTGTGTAGAACAACATTGTTTAAGTGAATTCACAGAATTTTGAACATTTGTTTTTAGAATTTCAAGTTTGATTTCAGTGATTTCCAAATTACTAAATCATCTCCAGACAATGCAGTGTTAATGGTGTTTGAGCTGTTTGAGCAGATCATTTACATAGACATTTAACCCTGAGGTAAACCTAGTTGTTTTTTTTTATCTTGATAATCTCAAACCATAAGAAGTTGCACAATATCGTTCTGAGACAAGTACTGATATCCAGTGAAGCATATTACCTTTAATTCCCATCTGCTGTAGCTTCTTGATAATATTACATCTCTGTATGGTGTCAAATGCAGATTTCAGAACAACATATATGGCTAAGGTATCCTTTTTTCTATTAAAATCCTCTTTAATTTCTTGACTTGTTTACTGTATGATTTTTCCCGAAGCCAGCTTGGCAGGGTGATAAAAGATTATTGTGTTCAAGATATAAATTTAATTTGGCTGAAATCGTTCTTTCCATCATTTTTGCTAGAACACTGGTTAGTGATATGGGTCTATAGTTATTTATATAATCTCCTGTTTTATCTAGTTTGACTAATGTGATAATAACTGCCCGCCTCGGTAGCATAGATGGTGGCATGCCTGCTTCACGTTCAGGAGGTCCAGAGTTCAAATCTCCGTCAGGGCAAGTTACCTGGATAAGGCTTTTCCCGGGGATTTTCCTTATCCTGAAAGACGAATGTCGGGTAATTCTGAGCTCCATTGACCCCCGAATTCATTTGAGCATAATTTCACCCATTTCATTCAACGTCTGATATGATTTCACGTTGGAGGACGTAAAATTACAACAACAACAACAAAAAGATAAAAAATAACAGCTATTTTACAATTGGATGGAACAGAAGATTTCCAAATATGATTGTAGAAGTTGAGTAATTTGGTTTTAGCTTTTATCCCTAAATTTTTTATGAATTCTGGATGAACTTTGTCTCATCCTGGAGCTTTGCTATTCAGTGTTTTAAAAATAGCTATATCAAGTTCAGAAGTTCTAAATTCACGATAGAATATTTTTTCTGTTGTAGTTAAATGATGAGGTTTACTTTTTTATTTTACTTTATTTCCTTTATATTCTTTTCTATATTTTTATTTACATATTCTTAGAATTTTAGATGATGTAAAATTTGAATTAAATGCATTAGCAACTTTTTGGTTATCTCTTAATTCTTTATCTCTATATATAATAGGATTTTTTAAAGACATTGTTTTCTTTATAATGTGTGAAATGAACTTATATATAACTTAAGTATCGTATAGTCAATAATTTTCATAAATTTATTAAAGGAGTTCCTTTTTGCATAGGGAATTTCCCTTTTGAAATGTTGACTTTCTGCTCTTACATAGAAAATATTTTCACTCACTTGCCTAAGCTCAGCAGCAGTAATTCTTTTGATTTCTTTCATGTTATCACATAGTTGTTATAGTAATCAAGAGTTAAAACGATACACAGTATATTTTAAAGAAACCCATAAGTAAGTCACAACTAGTTAGGTTGGGGGAACATGTGTGCCATAAATCAGCACTTAAAATTTTATCATGATACACCTCTTTTATTTCATTTAATGATTCAGCAGACTGTATGTGCTGTTGCAGAATACTTTTGGAACGACACATAAGACATTTGTTCTTCTGTCAAGTAATTAAAAAATGACTTTGGAATTAATCTCCAGTAGTGCTCTGCACTAATTGTTTTCATTAAAGAAAATGTACCAATTATTTTTCTGATGCTTATCACACCCATGCTCCAATTTTGAGGTCATAGAGATTGTTTTATGTAATAGCAGAAAATATTTGCAAGCCCATGTTCACACTATTTTGTTTAATGATTTTCAAGGCTATTTCTCTAAACTAATACTAATACTATTTTTTGTTAAAACTAATCTCTTAAGATGTTTCTTATCTAACACTGAACAAGAAGCTTTACATTTGTTCATCATTGTATGTATAGTTTTTGTACAAGATGGTGCAGATTTGGAAGTCTTCCAACAAACTCCCTAAACACACAACAAGGAGATTTGTATTCAAACTAAACTTTGTAAATAAACACACACTCTTCCACAGATAAGTGAAATACAATGTTTTCTGTAATGACAGAAACCTGATTGAATTGTCATGATGAGCAATAATTGTGAGACATACTGCCAATGCACCTTTAAGTGGAAATTGGGGATCTAAAGTCCCACTAGACGGCAAGGGAAGAGCACAGTAAATAAATACTACAAGAGGGTTGTCATAGAATATTATGATCTTTTGTGTTTTGTCTTGCACAAAATCTGTAATTGGAAATTTATGTGATAAATTCTTTGTTCTCCTTTATTCATCTGATATGGTTGAGCCACACCCCTTTCTGTAATATTTGCCATAACTTAAATATAACCAATACTGAATGTATTAATACAACTAGCCAAGGAAAAATAGATTGTCAGTAAGAATCATGAAAGCTCAAGAAATTTCAGTTTATTCATAACCCAAGAGCTCAGTTATGATGCATGTTGATTCCCACTGTTCAAGCCAGTGTGGTACTTTACAACAATGAGTCTCTCTTAAATATTAGGTTGAGCATATCATAGTGAAAACAATTTAATGCAGTTGTAAAAAATTTAAAATGCCTGACTTTACAAAACTTAAATTCTGTCCTCCTTAGGCCATGCCGTGGCTCAGTGGTTAGACCGCTTGGCTCTCACCAAGGCGGCCTGGGTTCGATCCCAGGCGACAGCAAAGTGAGATTTGTGGTGGACAACACGGTGTTGGGGCGGGTTTTCTCCAGGACCTCCGGTTTCCCCCGCCATCTTATTCCACCGGTGCTCCATCTTCATCTCATGTATCATCAGTGTCACCGCCTGCGGTGCCATATGTAGTAAAAGCGGGCGTTAAACACTACACATTTCATTTATTTCTGTCCTCCTTACAATGGGAATTGCTATTTTGAAGTCAATAAATAAAATCTTATTTTGAAATAACACAAGTTTATTGGTTGACTTTTCACCTTGTATATCATGTTGTATTGTATTTATTAAAAAAAGTGTTGTATGAATGAATGAATGGTTTATTTATTTCATATTCACAATATATAACAAACAGGAAATATTTCATACTTAAACTTAGTCTTAACATCTACCCATATATAGGCGCATTACACTAACAACTGGTTATTGCTCTAATGGATCACTCACCTGTTAGTATTTGTTATATTTCTCTTTGTCTTTCTTGACTATCCGAGTCCATTTCTCTCTAATTCTTCCTAAATCTCTCCGATCCTTTTAATCCTGTTTGTCCCTGTATCTGTCAACATTTTAATTGTGGTAATATCCTTGTGTAATTTGCCTCATTTCGCTTTCCATGTACTCTCCCTCTAATTCTTGACCCCATCACATTCTAATAAACAATACAATATTCCCTCTGGCTCCTTGTTCATACATCTTTCATTATCTTTAAAACCTTCTAAAAACAATGCTCTTAATTGCATCCGAGCAAGCCCTTCCCCCTCTAATTTACAGTCTACGCAGTTCTCTCTCCTGCAATTTTTTAAAAGTATTTTATATGATATTAAAAATCCCTTATCTCTGAAACCAGCCTAAATCTTTTGTCTCTCTACATCATTTGCTCTTTGCCTAACTTCTTTCCAAAATCCTACTCTATTTTGTGCCTCTATTTTCCAAATCTACTCCATCTCAATTTCTTGTAGGGTTTCTTGTATTTTGTTTGACCACCTGTTAAATTTACTTTCATTTGGTATTTCATACACCTTTTAAAACCATGTACTCTTTTATCTTTAAATTTCTTTATCAATATTTTAAAATTCTATCACCAAACTTTGAAGCTTTGGATAGCCCCAACACCTCTCTACAAAACATTCTGTGTCTACATTATTCTCTACCAACTCTTTAAAGTTCACCAAACCTCCACTCCATATAACATCGTTTCAACTACCACTATGTATATTCAAACCATTTTACAGGCAAATTTGGAATTTGATTTAAACATATCCTAATGGCTTTCATTGTTACACTTTATCTTTAACAATGACATTCCTCACTTGAGGTTCCCATCTTCTGCTACTTGACAGCTGAATTGCCATGGGAGGACCAGGACTATGAGTAACACTGCAAAATGAAGCTTGACTAAAAAACAAACATATCTTAGTACAACAAACAGTGAAAAAATGTAACACTTTACATAAGCACTAAAACAATTCCAAATAAACGCACACGTGGAATACAATGATCTCTGCCCAACGATGCATTATTTGCTGTAAATTAAACAATTAACATCTTGTAAGATAATGCCAGAACTATAAACTTAAGAACACCACTATAGTCATATCTTTACCATGCATATATTTTAGGAGACGTGTGTGGTATTGATGTGATTGGAAAAATGGAATATCACCCAAAGTAATCAGAGAATGGGAGAAATATGTTAACAGCTGGCTTTTGGTATATTCTAGTAGTTTGCGTTACGTGTGTGGTATTGATGTGATTGGAAAAATGGAATATCACCCAAAGTAATCAGAGAATGGGAGAAATATGTTAACAGCTGGCTTTTGGTATATTCTAGTAGTTTGCGTTCTGTACAGACAATAACGCTACACAACATTGTGATATGCACATAACTGAAAATAATGGTCCAAATATATGCAGTACTGTGAAAACTGGTGCTACTTTTTGCAACTCTTGTTGACAAATGGTAATAAATTTAAACTACATATAACATTATGGAGGAAAACAACCAGCATAGGCACAAACTGCACAGTGTATGAAGACTTAAGTATTAAGTGGTGTACACACTCTTGCCAAAGAGCTATTAACATATAGTATGGATGGTGAACCAAGGACTTTAGTGGCATGCCTGTTTGAGAACATTAAATGTCATCCTCTGTGGTCTTGGGGTAACATGCTAGCCCCCTAGTTCCTGACGTTCCAGATTCAAACCCATCTGTGGGCGATAGATTTTATCAGCCATAAAACTCCTTAAAGTATAGCCAGTGGTCCTGTGTTGTAGATTAAAGGCACCTTAAAGAACCTCAAGCCTTATAGAGGCCTCAGCAAAATTTAAGTGATCTTTCACACCCATTATAGAACAGGAGAGCTGAGAACCAAAGCAGTTAAGGGGCATCCATAAATGAAAACTCTATTTCAATATATTAAATGACCAACACAGCTGCCATGCATCTTTGTTTAAAAGTGATATACTAGATGACTTCAAATGGATTTCCTTCCTTCTCCTTAGTGATACATCAGCCACCTTGTTTCTTAAGTGGATGTCATCTGACATGTTAAATCTATACAACTGTATTCATCATGTTGTAACCATTAACTTTTAATATTCCATCATCATTGGTTAACTTGTTGGGATAGCTATATCTCTCAGCTAAACCTAAAATGGACTCCTGTGATGAGAATTTGGCTATTGCTATTTGTATCTCTGCTTGATATGTTATGAGAAAGAAGGAAAAAAGGACATTGTAGATGAGGCCCTATCTGGCTAATCAGCACAGGAGTGAAAACACTTTGAATGAGCATAAAATTGATTATAGTTTTGGCATAGAAACTTTCTTAGGATTAGTGAAAGTGATTGCAACTTTGTTTTGAGCAAGATAGAACATAATACAGAAGAAGAACACAACCATTACAGCACATTTAAGGCTTGAAATATGTCTTACATTTCCATACTTACAAAAACTTAAGTTAACCACACGAGCCATAGCACAGATGAAAATTCACCTAATTGGCAACTAGCAAGCAGGTGAAAAAGAAATAGCTGAATACACTAATATTCCTAAACTACCACGAAGATCATTAAAGTATCATTGAACATAAGCTTTTTAGCTAAAGACTGCAACATATTCAGTCAACATTTTAAATCAATCAAGTTTCGTAATGAGTGTGGACTATGATACAATGAAGCACAAAGTATAATTTTGAATTTGTATCTTATATTGTGACAATGCTTAAAACTTGTAATGTCAGATCTACAACCATTAAAGAATTTATTATTATTATTATTATTATTATTATTATTATTATTATCATCATCATCATCATCATCATCATCATCATCATCATCATCATCATCATCATCATCATCATCATCATCATCATCATCATCATCATCATCATCATCATCATCATCATCATCATCATCATCATTATTATTATTATTATTATTATTATTATTATTATTATTATTATTATTATTATTATTATTATTATTATTATTAATCATCAAAAGCCCAAGTTGCACTGCAGTAAATATTTGTTAGGTCAGAAAACTGAAACACTCACCCAGAGATTTAACCTTGGCCCTGCTGACATCCAACTCACTCAAGAAGAGAAGTTAACTGAGGAATAAATTAATTGTGTCTTAGTCCATACTCATTAAGAACTGAGAAATAACCCAAACCTGAGAAGTTTGGGGGTCACAGAAGGAATGTGGAGAATACATCAAGGACTCACAACAAGAAGAATAAAAACTTATCAGTGAAACAAATCAATATGGAAAAACAAAATATGCACATGTGCTCAACACAATGTTCATGTTAGATTTTGATTAATGTGAACCCAGCTTTATTGCTTCTGATGTATGTTAATATTTCTCCCTGTTTACTTTACAGACTGAAAAAACATCTGATGAACATGTGTTGCATCTTCAAGCTAAGGTTATTGAACTAGAAGTTCTCTTAGATGAAACAAAGAAAGAACTGCAGAGTACTCAACAAGAGAAGTCTCTTATAGATGAAAAGTTTCAACACACGGCACAGCTGTTAAAGGAGAAAGAAGCGCTTATAGCAACTTGTGAAAATGAAAAAATTCAGTTAACAAATGCACTTGAAGAAGCAAAACTGGTAAGTCTTTCAAATAATACATTAAAACAAAACAGTAGATACAAAATTAGGCAAGTGAGTCAACCTTGTATATACTTTTCTCCACTTACAAGTTTTTTATGAAGACTAGTTTCTGGGGACTTCTCCCCTATCGTCAGTTCTGTGGTTGACTGATGATGCATCCGGTGTCTGCATCTGGCTTGGTGTCATGCTGCCATCTAATGTCCTGGTAAGTTTGATGACGTCATCTACAGCAGGAATTTCAAAATTCATCAAGAGGTCCTGTTTCTTCGTAATAAATATGTTTTCCCAAATCTGTAGTTCCAGAGGTTTCTTTGCCTGTTTGATCAGTTCTATTTCTTGTTTTATGTTGTGATTCTCAGACCAAAAGTGATGTGCTATGGCCGACTTGTCCATTTGTTTGAATTTAATATTTCTGAAGTGTTCTTTCATTCTTGTTCCTAGATTCCTTTTGGTCTTACCAATGTATATCTTGTCACAATCCTGGCAACTCATTTGGTAAATGCCTGATAATTGAGTTTTCGGTGTGCTATTTTTTAGAGGATAGTTTAGTAAGTTACGGATGTTGTGTTTGTTTTGAGGTGCTAATTTTATGTTGAAGCTCTTAAATATCTTTTCAAATTTTTTGAAGTATTTTGGATGAAATGTAAATTTTCCATATCTGGTGTTTGGGTTTTCTAGTTTTTTTAACGTAGTAATGTCCCTTAAGTTTTTGTTTCTTTTGTGTCTGTAGATCAGTTTTTTGATGAAATTTGTGTTATAGTTGTTCAGTTCGGCAACCTGGTGTATGTGAGTGTACTCCTGTTCATATTCTGTTTTTGTTAGCGGAATGTTGATTAATCTGTGAACTAAACTATGGAATACTCCATATTGATGTTGTACTGGGTTGAATGGGTTGCATTTAATGTAATTGTCAACATGTGTTGCTTTTCTGTATATTCCAAATTGTAATCCTGTTGGTGTTCTAATGATTTTCAAATCTAGAAAAGGTAGCCATTCATCCTGCTCTACTTCAATGGTGAAAACTATGGATTTTTCTTGTAGGTTTAGCATCTTTATAGCATCCTCGGTTAGTCTTCTAGGGACTATAGCAAACACATCGTCGACATATCTATGCCAACATTTGAAAATATGTGGAAAGGCTTTAGTAATGTGTGTTTCCAAATTACTCATGAACAGATTAGCTAGTAATGGTGAAAGAGGGTTACCCATGGCCAAGCCTGCTGTTTGTTGGAAGATCTTGCTGGAGAACTTGAAGCTGTTTTGTTCAATACATAGGGTGGTTAATTTGATGTATTCCTCTATTTTATCATCTGCAATGTTGCTTTTGGATAACCAGCCTTTCATCAATTTTGGAATTTTTTCTACTGGTATGCTCGTGAATAGAGATCTGATATCAAAGGACACCATCACCTCTTCAGTTTTTATAATTGTGTTTTCAATTTTCTTTACTAAATCAAATGAATTCTTTCTGCTTAGAGATTCAAACTTTTCAAACTTGTCAAATTCTTCCACCAACCATTTTGCCAGTTTGTAAGTTGGGGCATCTATATTGTTAATAATGGGTCGCATGTTGCTGTACATAAAACTTCAAACCAAGATAAGACAAATTTCGGCCAATATTAAATTCATCACCATATGCATCAGGGAAAGGTTATCTCCAAATTTCTTATGTAAATGGATAAAATTCGACAACAGTAAACTACAACGAAGTTTAGAAAAGAAAGCTATGATTTCCGAAAGTTCTAAACAATATGCAACTTTGCAACAGATTAATATAGAAGCATGCTACCTACACATGAAACTAGCTCAAGAACTTGGACACATAATTTGGATACATTTCGAAACAAAATTACACGACATATTGAAATTGAACATGAAAGTAAAAACACAGATTCTTAAATCAAAAGTACTTAAATTACGCTTAAGGAGACCGATGAGAAACCCACGCAACCAGTATCGCCGTGTCACAGAAACACCAGACAATGTAGTCAACATCTCTTCCCAAACTTTCACTGAAAAAGAGTTAAAAGTTTTAAACAAAGTTTTAAAACTTGTGTTGGCAACTCGGGCAATTTAGACGATTACATCGCTGACGTCACCATTACCTCGAACTTTTTGGAAAATGGTAGCGAAAAACATTAGTTAAATCGAAATGCTTAGAAATTCTCAAGGGGTTGACATTCGGACAGGAAAATAACTATAAAGAAACTATTCAAACATTGAACCAAAAACCAGTTTTATATCTGAAAGCAGACAAAGGAAACACGGTAGTCATTATGGACCGAAAGGATTACAACCAGCGAGTCGAACATCTACTACAAAATCCAGAATATACAACCCTAACCAAAACCCCATTAAAGAAATACATAGAAACCACCAAAAATGCAATTAAAGAAAATACGATAGTGCCACATAAGATGAAAAATAGCATAATTATAAACAACCCTAATTTGCCAAAATTATACTGCCTACCTAAGATTCACAAGACAGACAACAGCATGCGACCCATTATTAACAATATAGATGCCCCAACTTACAAACTGGCAAAATGTTGGTGGAAGAATTTGACAAGTTTGAAAAGTTTGAATCTCTAAGCAGAAAGAATTCATTTGATTTAGTAAAGAAAATTGAAAACACAATTATAAAAACTGAAGAGGTGATGGTGTCCTTTGATATCAGATCTCTATTCACGAGCATACCAGTAGAAAAAATTCCAAAATTGATGAAAGACTGGTTATCCAAAAGCAACGTGGCGGATGTTAAAATAGAGGAATACATCAAATTAACCACCCTATGTATTGAACAAAACAGCTTCACGTTCTCCAGCAAGATCTTCCAACAAACAGCAGGCTTGGCCATGGGTAACCCTCTTTCACCATTACTAGCTAATCTGTTCATGAGTAATTTGGAAACACACATTACTAAAGCCTTTCCACATATTTTCAAATGTTGGCATAGATATGTCGACGATGTGTTTGCTATAGTCCCTAGAAGACTAACCGAGGATGCTATAAAGTTGCTAAACCTACAAGAAAAATCCATAGTTTTCACCATTGAAGTAGAGCAGGATGAATGGCTACCTTTTCTAGATTTGAAAATCATTAGAACACCAACAGGATTACAATTTGGAATATACCGAAAAGCAACACATGTTGACAATTACATTAAATGCAACCCATTCAACCCAGTACAACATCAATATGCAGTATTCCATAGTTTAGTTCACAGATTAATCAACATTCCGCTAACAAAAACAGAATATGAACAGCAGTACACTCACATACACCAGGTTGCCGAACTGAACAACTATAACACAAATTTCATCAAAAAACTGATCTACAGACACAAAAGAAACAAAAACTTAAGGGACATTACTACGTAAAAAAGCTAGAAAACCCAAACACCAGATATGGAAAATTTACATTTCATCCAAAATACTTCAAAAAATTTGAAAAGATATTTAAGAGCTTCAACATAAAATTAGCCCCTCAAAACAAACAACATCCGCAACTTACTAAACCACCCTCTAAAAAATAGCACACCGAAAACTCAATTATCAGGCATTTACCAAATGAGTTGCCAGGATTGTGACAAGATATACATTGGTAAGACCAAAAGGAATCTAGGAACAAGAATGAAAGAACACTTCAGAAATATTAAATTCAAACAAATGGACAAGTCGGCCATAGCACATCACTTTTGGTCTGAGAATCACAACATAAAACAAGAAATAGAACTGATCAAACAGGCAAAGAAACCTCTGGAACTACAGATTTGGGAAAACATATTTATTACGAAGAAACAGGACCTCTTGATGAATTTTGAAATTCCCGCTGTAGATGACGTCATCAAACTTACCAGGACATTAGATGGCAGCACGACACCAAGCCAGATGCAGACACCGGATGCATCATCAGTCAACCACAGAACTGACGATAGGGGAGAAGTCCCCAGAAACTAGTCTTCATAAAAAACTTGTAAGTGGAGAAAAGTATATACAAGGTTGACTCACTTGCCTAATTTTAGTAACAATGGCACTCCACTTTCTGAAATACTTCTTTTTATTCTATACAAAACAGTAGAGTTTGAAAATATCTAAGTTGTATTTATATCTAAAATATCTTAAGTTGATTTGTATTTATAATATTTCATAATGGTTTGGTTTAACTCTGCACTAAATTAGAGTGATCTAAAACCAGATAAACTCAAATTATAAAAATATTTGTAGTCAGTTTTTATCACAATGTATCGCTTTAAAAAGGATAAGAAAAAAATACCAGACCAATATGCAGTTTTTAGAAGCTTAATACACAGACTTCATAGTATATTCCTTGGAAAAGAAGAATACAGTAAAGAATGCTTACATATTCTGGACACATCTAGATTAAATGGATTCGCCACAAATCCTATAAAAAGACCTTATTAAAAAGTACCTAAAAAAGAAAAAATTGAAAAACATTACTACCTTAAAAAGAACAAAGGAGAAAAATTGGGAATACAAAAAATTTACTTACCTGTCTGGGATTTTTAAAAAAATTAAGAAGATCTTTAATAAATTCAATATAAAACTTGCTCCATAAACATACACAATTTGCAAAACTTACTAAGCAAACTGTTAAAATCTCAAACTATTTGTAGTTGGTTTATTAATACTCGTCATATACTTGTATTTGTACTTGTTAATTTTGACGTCACTGTTACTAAATTCCTACAAACACATATACATAAAACTGTTAAAAAATAAATACTGTAACTGCAGTATCGGGCAGCAATTAGGAGGCGGCGAACTAATTGAAATCATATAATTAAAAAGAAGATAAATTAATGAAAATTCTTTGCTAAACTAATATAAAAATCTTGTTATATTAATATGAAATTAGTATGGATAGACTAATGATTAAAATGGCGGTTGACTTAAGAAGGGAAGAATATAATTTAATATAGCATACATACTAGTATCCAGGCAAGGAAGAGAAAATATTCTTGTAAAAATCTGCACACTTCAGAGAGACAGGAAGGGAGGACCGTTAGTTACTCTCTTTGTGCAAGGAAAAGTTCAATGTCTGAGAACTATAGAATATTCACCAGCCAGGAATTTATTGGGACAAAAGAGTTTTCAAAATGTGGCGGAGCATGAACGCTAAAGGGATTTACTTCGCTGATTTGATAACAATGTATACCGTTACAGAGAGCCCAGGGTAGGCATTCTCCAACTCAGGGTGTCTCCAACTCAGGGTGGGCTGAACGTCAATGAGTTAAATGAGTTTTGCAAACCAGTTTGAAATAAATGAGAAACCAATAATAATGTAAGATTCGAGAAGGGTTAGCTATTTTGGTCATGTGATAAAGTTAGAGAGGGGATCAGAATAAGGTTCGAACTGAATTGCAAAGTATATATCAAATTGAATGCTGTGACTGTAGTCAAATTTATATTGGAAAAACCAAAAGAAATTTAGAAACAAGAGCAAAGGAACACTTTAGGAACATAAAATACAAACAATTAGAAAAATCAGCAGTTGCCACACATTTTTGGGAAAAAAACCACAACATAAATCCAGAACCAAAATTACTAAAACATACAACAGGAAAAGAAGAACTGTCCACATGGGAACAAATCTTTATTTCAAAAAATAGGAACAAAGTATTCAATTTCGACATCCCCCAGAAAGATTTGTTCAGCAAGTTCCTTGAACCGCCACCAGAGGAGACCAATGACAAAATATTGCCAGCTACACCAATGAGAACAAGTCGATGTCCGGCTGAAGATAGAGGGAAGGCCTCAGAAACTGGTTCTGGGAAAATTTAAAAGTAAGTACAAAATTGAATCGAGAATATATTGACACATTGCTTCACTCACACTGTTTATTCACAGGACATGTTTCAAGAGCTCTTGCTCCTATCCTCAGCTGATACTCGACTAGTGCAAGTTGTAGTGGTTTCTTCTTTCTCCGTATTGTCAATAGATGGCGTGATGTACTTGTCAAAGATGTCCGGTGGTGGAGTTTCAAAATTCATGACTCTATGACGATTTTTGTTAATGAAGATTTTTTCCCATACGAAAAGGTCTATGGGGTGATTAACGTATTTTATTAGAGATGTTTCCAAATTGATGTCATGTCTAGTATTCAAAAAATGAAAAGCCACTGCTGATTTTTCTGTTTCACCATTTTTAATGTTTCTCATATGTTCTTTAGTTCTGATGTTAATATTTCTTTTTGTTTTTCGTATATAAATTTTAGGGCAAGTTTCACATTTGATCTCATAGATTCCTGGTTTTTCTTTGGTAGTGAAACTTGCCCTAAAAAGAAATATTAACATCAGAACTAAAGAACATATGAGAAACATTAAAAATGGTGAAACAGAAAAATCAGCAGTGGCTTTTCATTTTTTGAATACTAGACATGACATCAATTTGGAAACATCTCTAATAAAATACGTTAATCACCCCATAGACCTTTTCGTATGGGAAAAAATCTTCATTAACAAAAATCGTCATAGAGTCATGAATTTTGAAACTCCACCACCGGACATCTTTGACAAGTACATCACGCCATCTATTGACAATACGGAGAAAGAAGAAACCACTACAACTTGCACTAGTCGAGTATCAGCTGAGGATAGGAGCAAGAGCTCTTGAAACATGTCCTGTGAATAAACAGTGTGAGTGAAGCAATGTGTCAATATATTCTCGATTCAATTTTGTACTAGTTTGTGCTTCACTGTCCCTACGCTTCTTTCAAGTTTATACTTTAAAAGTAAGTGTAGTTTGTGTCATTAATCGACTCCTAATTAATTTAAGAAAAACTTACTTAAAATGTGATACTACGAGAGAAAAGACGTGTGAGTGCACGTTAAGAAGGAGAAGCGAAGATTTGTAAGTCCGAAATGCAGGGAAGTTAAGAATAGCGCAACCAGCGTAAGTGGAAGTAGCATTAGAAGTATATTACAGCAAAGTAGTCACTGTATAAAGAAGTTAATAGAAACTGCGTGGAAGTAACTTTAAACAAGTAATCCAGGGTTTCCAGTAAATTGAATCTTGGATCAAGATCCCACAACAGGCAATCTTCAATAGTTTAGCACACAAACTGGTCAACATCCCTCTCACAGCAGAAGAATACAAAACAGAATACAACAAAATTATTGAAATAGCACAAAAAAAGGACTTTCCCAAATCATTAGTAGACAAAAAAGTGAACTTAGCAAAAAAGAAGCTACTAAAGGAAACCACAACCCCCCTCAGCTACAGAAACTAATATGATTTTCAAAAAATTTGCTTACTATCCATGGGCCTTTGATAAATTCAAAAAAGTCTTCAAAAAACAAAACATTCAACTAGCACCAGTCAACCATTTCTCCTTAAAAAACCTAATATGCTCAAACATCAAAGATGCCATTCCATCTAACAAAAAAAAAAATTGGTATATATCAAATTGAATGCAGTGACTGTAGTCAAATTTATATTGGAAAAACCAAAATAAATTTAGAAACAAGAGCAAAGGAACACTTTAGAAACATAAAATATAAACAAACTAGAAAAATCAGCAGTTGCCACGCATTTTTGGGAAAAAAACCACAACATAAATACAGAACCAAAACTACTAAAACATACATCAGGAAAACAAGAACTATCCACATGGGAACAAATCTTCATTTCAAAAAATAGGAACAAAGTATTCAATTTCGAAATCCCCCAGAAAGATTTGTTCAGCAAGTTCCTTGAACTGCCACCAGAGGAGACCTATGACAAAGTATCATCAACTACACCAATGGGAGACAGTCGATGGCCGGTTGAGGATGGAGGCAAAGTCTCTGAAACATGTTCCGGAAAAATTTAAAAGTGTTGTTTAGTGTCATTAATTGACTCCCTTTAAATTTAATTTATTAAAATCAGTTAATTTAAAATTGGATATTGACATTTGAGAGAAAATTTTTTTCTAAAAATATACCGGGAGTTTATTGAATTATGAATTTCTGCCTCCAAGTCAACTACTCAAACTTTGCAAACCTAACAGCAGAGGGCAACCAAAATTAGTTTAAAATAATGTACAAGAGAAACACCGTTGGAAGTCACCAAACAGCTGAGAATTTATGCAATGGCGTCCAAAAAGACATCTTCCTAATTTTAACATCTGAAGGACAAGTGAAGTAAGTTTTAACAAGTTACTAAAATTTATTCAATTTAATATTGTGCTTCACTTTTAAAAAATAGCTTCAAAAGAATTAATAATTTTGATACTAAGTTCTCCAACTGATTCGTGTTTCTCCAGTTAACCACTAGTAGTTTTCATAAAAACTTGAGACAACTACCTTAATGGCAACTTACTGTGTTGTAAGTACTTTAAGGCCCGGACTTTGTAGTTTGGACCACTATTAAGTACAATTAATGGAAAGTAATTGTTATTTCACACTAGCTGTGTGTAGGACGCACTATGAAAAATACCCAGAAGATCCATGGTCAAATCCAGGCAATTGTATTGAATTTTTCAGTTTGACTCTATCCTTTCATAATGCATCCTAAACATGGCTAGTGTGAAAGAACAATTAATTTCCAAAATGGAGTATGATCAGTGATAGAGCTGGACAACGTGGTTTCTGTGGATGGAGGCTGCAAGTGCTGCGGATATTCAGAGGCACTTGGTGACTGTGTGTGGAGAGAGTGCACTGTCACAAAAAAAAAAAAACTGTGTACAGCTGAATGGATGGAAAAGTGGCTGCATATCAGTGGAAAAAAAACATTCGATTCTGGAAAGTCATCATTTCAAGAGCAGGAAATTTATTTATTTTAACTTGTGCTTCACTGTCTCTACTCTTCTTTCTATTTTTATAATTTGAATAGGTGTATTACTTTTACAAAACTTGAGGTGGCTACAGGACTTGCCAGAATCACTCTACACACATAGTGCACAAACACCTTAAGCTTGGAAAAGTGTCTGCCACTGGATTCCCAAATCCCTGAATGCAACATAAGGATATATGCAGTGAACTCTTTCAGTGCAACAGCAGGATCCAGAAGGTTGCATGTCCTAACTTGTGACTGGCAACAAACCTTAGTTCCAATACCGTGACAGAGATAAAGCCCAATCAATATAATGGAAGCATAGAAGCATCCTCCCACTAAAGAATTTTGTAGTAAAACACAGTTGTAAAACACATGACCACAGAGCACAGAAGTGCTCTTGCAACAACAATGCTCAACCCCATATAAATTGGAAAATCACAGCTATCATGGCTGAAATAGGTTTCCAGGTATCACCACACCCACCATATTCAACTGACTAGGCTCCTTCTGATTACCAGCTATTCAGGAATTATGAGAAACCTTTGTGCAAACATCATTTCACAGATTTCTAGGAATTGTATCTGTCCTGTGGTGGATGCAACATACTGCAAAAAGATTTGAGGAGGACATGAGAAGTTCCACATTTTGATCAATCAAAAGGACAAATTAAATTGAATTAAATCAAATCATGAAGTAGAGTAAACTCCACATTTGTGAACAATTACTTTTATATAGCATTTCTCTATGGTCTTTATATAGTTTATATTTATTTGCTTTTTCTACTCTAGACTTTTGTTGGATCCTGTATCTGTTACAGTTTTTAGTCTTATGTAACTTTTTATATTTATCTTTGTATCTTGAACTGTCGTGTCCTATAACATATGTATTACGTTCCAAAGGATGAAATAAATACAATACAATACAACAGCATCAGTGACACGTGTGCAGCTTAATGGAAACTATGTTGACTGATGACTTGCCATGCTGTTCTGATAATAGGCTACATTATATGTAACACCTACTTTGTTTTTACCTAGAAAGGAAATTCATACAATTTGCTGTCTTGCTTATCAGTTCAGAAAGTTAGGTAATAATGAAATTAAATTAAATGCAGGTAGAGATGCTAACATCTTATTTATAAGCATAAGAAGATGTTAAATTTAAAGGGAGTCAATTAATGACACTAAACAACACTTACTTTTAAATTTCCCAGAACATGTTTCAGAGGCTATTTTCCTCCATTGTCAACCAGACATCAACTGGTTCTCAGTGGTGTAGCTGGCAATATTTTGTCATAGGTCTCCTCTGGTGGCAGTTTGAGGAACTTGCTGAACAAATCTTTCTGGGGAATGTCAAAATTGAATACATTGTTTCTATTTTCTGAAATGAAGATTTGTTCCCATGTGAACAGTTCTTGTTTTCCTTTTGTATGTTTAAGTAGTTTTGGTTCTGGATTTATGTTGTGGTTTTTTTTTTTTTTTTTTTTTTTTTCCAAAAATGCATGGCAGCTGCTGATTGTACTAATTGTGTGTATTTTATGTTTCTAAAGTGTTCCTTTGCTCTTGTTTCTATATTTCTTTTGGTTTTTCCAATATAAATTTGACTACAGTCACAACTATCAATTTGATATCTTTTTATTAGATGGAATGGCATCTTTGATGTTTGAGCATATTAGGTTTTTTAAGGAGTAATGGTTGACTGGTGCTAGTTGAATATTTTGTTTTTTGAAGACCTTTTGAATTTATCAAAGGCCCATGGATGGTAAATGAATTTTTTTAAGGTCATTTTAGTTTCTGTAGCTGAGAGGGTTGTGGTTTCCTTTAGTAGCTTACTAAGTTCATTTTTTTGTCTACTAATGATTTGGGAAAGTCATTTCTTGTGCTATTTCAATAATTTTGTTGTATTCTGTTTTGTATTCTTCTGCTGTGAGAGGGATGTTGACCAGTCTGTGTGTTAAACTATTGAAGATTACCTGTTTGTGGGATCTTGGGTTGTAGCCAGTAGCTTTTATGTAGTTGTCTTTGATAAATTCAAAAAAGTCTTCAAAAAACAATATATTCAACTAGCACCAGTCAACCATTACTCCTTAAAAGACCTAATATGCTCAAACACCAAAGATGCCATTCCATCTAACAAAAAATCTGGTATATATCAAATTGAATGCTGTTGCTGTAGTCAAATTTATATTGGAAAAACCAAAGGAAATTTAGAAACAAGAGCAAAGGAACACTTTAGGAAGATAAAATACAATTAGAAAATCAGCAGTTGCCATGCATTTTTGGAAAATAAACAACATAAATCCAGAACCAAAACTACTTAAACACACAACAGGAAAACAAGAACTGTCCACATGGGAACAAATCTTCATTTCAGAAAATAGAAACAAAGTATTCAATTTTGACATCCTCCAGAAAGATTTGTTCAGCAAGTTCCTCAAACCACTACCAGAGGAGATCTATGACAAAATATTGCCAGCTACACCACTGAGAACCAGTCGATGTCTGGTTGACAATGGAGGAAAATAGCCTCTGAAACATGTTCTGGGATATTTAAAAGTAAGTGTTATTTAGTGTCATTAATCAATTCCCTTTAAATATAATTTATTACAACACTGTTTTCAACACTTCTATAAAAGGAAATATAAAAAGATGTTCTCACTTACATCAGTTATGGATGCCAAATTATTTATTTCCTATAATTTACAATGCTAAGATTGTGTAATTGTTGTATGTAACTCTTGGATAACCTTAATATAACAGAGCTCATGCGACAAACATTTACTCTTGCCATAATCATCAACATTATTCACTTGTTGCATAAATTACTATTATAAGCGTTTCAGGGATGCTTTGATACAAGATTTACTCCACTTAAAAATGTTATGTTACAGCTTGCACAGAAAAGAAAAGGCCTTGTGGATGAAATGTCCATCAGAATTCAGCAGAAAAGTGATGACTACAAACATCAACTTTCTAATCTTACAAATGAATTTAGTAACAAGGAGGAGGAACTGAAGAAACAAATTAACACACTCCAGGTATTCAGCAGTTTTATTGTAAATGTAAGGCAGAAAACATGGGCTCACTATCCAAATGTGAAGATCAAATTAAATGTTCAATGTTTATTTTTAATCATTCTAACAGTTTTAGTTTAACCCTTTCACCAATATGGACGTCATATGACGTACAAGTTAAAATGCCCCAAACCGATATGGACGTGTATAGACGTCCTGCGCATACATGCATTTAATGCTCATTTAACGCCAATTAATTTAATCTTCCTATTTTACAATACATTTAAATTAGTTCTATAAGGGATGTAAATGTACCCTTAAAGGTTCTTTTTGAATTGTACACCTCCAAACCTGGATAAACACCCAAGGGCACATCTGCAGATTCACACCAGATAATATTAGTTTCCTTGCAAACTTCTTTTTCGCAACACACTACATATTTTCGAAATGGTTACAATGTTTTTGGTTGTGTGTGGTATTCTTTTAGGAAAGTGTTTCCTCTCAAGTATGAGGGGTGATGTCGTAGTTAATTTCTTATCCCCCAGTATAAAGAGGCCTCTGAGTATTATAGTACTCAATTTGTTTACGAGCTATTTATACGCGCAAGTATAGGTAGCTGAATGTCTTGCATGAATTTACAGCTCTGAAAATTACTAAACAATTGTGCATGGTTACATCCAGTGATATAAAAATACTTTTTGTACCATTTAACTGTTTTTCGTAAAGAGGGATAGCTAGTAATAGCTGATCCGCATCACCCATATTTGACACACCATTTCCCCAAACAATGGAGTAGCTAACATGTTATCTGTAGACCAGTACACGTCACTGCTACCTACATATATCCTAAACATCTCCTTCATAATCGCACAACAAATCTTCCAGATTTTCTACAGTAATATCAGAAGCCTGTACACATCATACGCAAGCTAATTTATTTGCTACATTACCGGGATAAGCCATGGTTAACATTGAAATTTAACAATTTCAAATGTGCCATTCATTTAGCTCTTGATAGCTATAAGAAATCACTCTGAATACAGAGAGAGTATAAATAACTAAAATATTGAGCGAAAACAGCTGCATAAGGCTACCAGAAACTGTGCAATAACAGATCTATAATAACAGATGCTGACAGAGAGTTTTCTTTCCAGAGTGTGTGTGTGTGTGTGTGTGTGTGTGTGTGTGTGTGTGTGTGTGTGTGTGTGTGTGTGTGTGTGTGTGCAACATACACTGGTATGATTATCGCTTGGTATAGCATAAATAAACTAAAATCTAAAACCTTGAACCGGAGAAGTCGCTTGCGTAGCTATACATATATACTTCCATTCTTATACAGACAAAACAAAATGATTCAAATATTAGGTGCGCTCGGTGCAAAGAATGGCTTTTGCTACAGTAAAACAAAGTAGTGAAATTTTAAGGATTTATTAATGTAGTCTCTACTTTATTGTTACTGTAGATGTATACTGCCTTTAATGGGTTTTAAACCAGCTTTTGTTTCGTTTAAATAACTTAATAAATACAGAAGATATGGAATTGTATTTATGATGCATTTTTACAGCATTTAATAATTTAAATGTCTTGTTCTGTTTATTGGGTATCCGTTTCTGGCCCCTGAAGGTTTTAAATGGCCATTGGCGAAGTGGTTAAATGTAAAACCTGGTACAACATGTTTTCATTTTATCCATTTGACATAAGTATGTTGATATTAGACAGGTGCAGGTACACGCAGGCAGGCAGGCAGGCAGGCAGGCAGGCAGGCAGGCAGGCAGGCAGGCAGGCAGGCAGGCAGGCAGGCAGGCAGGCAGGCAGGCAGGCAGGCAGGCAGGCAGGCAGGCAGGCAGGCAGGCAGGCAGGCAGGCAGGCAGGCAGGCAGGCAGGCAGGCAGGCAGGCAGGCAGGCAGGCAGGCAGGCAGGCAGGCAGGCAGGCAGGCAGGCAGGCAGGCAGGCAGGCAGGCAGGCAGGCAGGCAGGCAGGCAGGCAGGCAGGCAGGCAGGCAGGCAGGCAGGCAGGCAGGCAGGCAGGCAGGCAGGCAGGCAGGCAGGCAGGCAGGCAGGCAGGCAGGCAGGCAGGCAGGCAGGCAGGCAGGCAGGCAGGCAGGCAGGCAGGCAGGCAGGCAGGCAGGCAGGCAGGCAGGCAGGCAGGCAGGCAGGCAGGCAGGCAGGCAGGCAGGCAGGCAGGCAGGCAGGCAGGCAGGCAGGCAGGCAGGCAGGCAGGCAGGCAGGCAGGCAGGCAGGCAGGCAGGCAGGCAGGCAGGCAGGCAGGCAGGCAGGCAGGCAGGCAGGCAGGCAGGCAGGCAGGCAGGCAGGCAGGCAGGCAGGCAGGCAGGCAGGCAGGCAGGCAGGCAGGCAGGCAGGCAGGCAGGCAGGCAGGCAGGCAGGCAGGCAGGCAGGCAGGCAGGCAGGCAGGCAGGCAGGCAGGCAGGCAGGCAGGCAGGCAGGCAGGCAGGCAGGCAGGCAGGCAGGCAGGCAGGCAGGCAGGCAGGCAGGCAGGCAGGCAGGCAGGCAGGCAGGCAGGCAGGCAGGCAGGCAGGCAGGCAGGCAGGCAGGCAGGCAGGCAGGCAGGCAGGCAGGCAGGCAGGCAGGCAGGCAGGCAGGCAGGCAGGCAGGCAGGCAGGCAGGCAGGCAGGCAGGCAGGCAGGCAGGCAGGCAGGCAGGCAGGCAGGCAGGCAGGCAGGCAGGCAGGCAGGCAGGCAGGCAGGCAGGCAGGCAGGCAGGCAGGCAGGCAGGCAGGCAGGCAGGCAGGCAGGCAGGCAGGCAGGCAGGCAGGCAGGCAGGCAGGCAGGCAGGCAGGCAGGCACCACTCCTTCCCCTCTTTCTCCCTTCCTCTGTCACTCACCATGAGGTAAATAATTACATGCTAAATGTAAATGACAGATTTTAAAGTATTCTGTATTTCTGTATGCTATAGGAATAATGTACTTAATGTATTTATTTAGTTTTTGCTTAAGTTACTGCAGCATATATACAACATAATACCTTTGTGCTTGAACTGTCTTCATATAAACTTGCATGGTGAGACGTAATTGACATTTGTCTTTATTCCAGATATCGTGAAGATGTGCAAGAGAATTGGTTTGAAATTGATGTATATCTGTCTTAACATGGATTAATATGTCTTTATGTACAATTATGATAGGGGTAAGATACCTACTTTTGGAAGTACCTACTGCCATTTGTTGATTATTTATTCTCCATAAAGTTTCATTCACAATGAAGATGTGATGTAACATAACACAGCATAATGGCTGTTTCACAATAACCAAGGATGGAAACCAGGAGATCAATATGGTTAAAATACATATATTAGAAACATTAATGTGTTAAGGTGTAATTTACTTAAGATGAATCAGCACTAGTGACACTAACATCACTTTTTTGACTCTCTGTTAACATATTTCAGGAACATGTGTTCCCATCTTCAGAATGTGTCCGACTAGTGCCGACTCATTTTAAGTAAATTACAATAAAATACATATTTTTTATTGTGAGCATTCACAGTTAACAGCAATCTTTTCTGGGTACTGGGAATGGAAAAAGAAGAATTGGTCAAATTTTAAAATTTCTCATTCTGATTCCTTTGCTTGGCATATTGGTTTAATATTGTGCATGTTAGATTCTTCATTGAAGAAGTTATTCAAGGTGATCTAATTGCTAGTTGGAAAAATCAAACTAGAAGAAATTCTAGCAAATGTGCATCCTGACTATCGATCACAATTCTCAGATGTATTGTGCATTGCTTCTCCTAGAGAAATGGAATTTATAGTTTGCTAATATGCAACCCAAAGCAGTTGCTATTGCCTCAACAAAAGCTACAAAGAACAGCAAAAACCAACAGGAATCAACAAAGAATGATAAAGAAAAAAAAAAAAATAACTTCATTGTGTGCTATCAACACAAATATGAAGCTGGTACTGGAAATAATAATGGAATTGCATTAAAAAAATGTTAACTCTATCCAGTTTTGACATTGTCTAAAATGGAAGCAGATGAAAACATATCATTGTTGAATTACAAATGGATAATGCACCTATGTACAAAATTGACTTTACACATTACTATCAATATGCAATCCTGTACTTGTTCCCGGGGGTATTATGAAGCTGCTTTGCTTTCCATTCTAGTCCCTGTTCTTGGGTTATTGTGAACCAGTCTTAAGTGCAGGCATAAGGCAAGGTCATTCACAATGTAGTCATAGGTATAGTGCAAGAATTTGGCTTGACTTTCTAAATCCATGAATAACACATAGAACTCTTTCATGAGTACTGCAATTTCAAACTGAGTAACATAACTAACAATATCCAATAAGAAAACTCATTAATTTCCATAAATAGGACACAAATAGGTATGGAATAAAGCAAACAACTGAGCTGTGCCTGGCATCAGCATTAAAAATGGTCTGGCATGGCCAAATACAGGGCACAGCATCTAAAACTGGCCTGTGAATATTATGGTGTATTGCATTATTTACAATTGTTACATGGTTGCATTCGTACATTGCATTTTTGGCAACCATTAAATTATCTACCTTCTTTCCAAAAAATGACGTGTCAAGCAGGGGGTCAACAAATGTGGCCATCACATGTAAGGCACTGCAGGCCTAGCCAGTAAAACTTGGTGAAACCAGTTGAGGAAAAGGCATCGTTATGTGAAGCAGTGTATCTGATAGTCACTTGTTGGATACCCAGGTGTATTGCCATTGTTGAAGTGTTCATTCACACTGGATCTTTTGTAAAAACAATGAATTTATTTTATGAGAAATTTCCAGGATGTTCCGTGACAGCCAAAAGCACCATACAAGAATTGAATGCAAAATGGTGGCATACAGGATCATTTTAAAATGCTCCCAAAAGTATCTGTCTGCACACCTTTTTTACATTGTCAGCACCTACTGAGAAGATGAATAATCATATTCAGTTCATTACATTTTATGTTCATTTTATGCATTTGACTCTATGGGCCGGTTTTATGTGCCACATCCTGTAGAACAGCAGCATGATTGTAGAGTAAATAAAATGAAATCTTACATCTCCATCATTTACTGCTCAGAAGCATGGATGAAGAAAAGAGAATCCTTTCTCTATACATGCAATGAAAGCAAGAGATTTGGAGTTCATAATATCTTATGTTGTACAGCACATTACTTAACTAGGTGAACTTTAATGAAAGAATATGGATACAAAGTCTTGCATTTATGCTGCATCTGTGCTTCTTTTCATTATGAATGGGACTTCAGTCTTACTATCCTTCTCTGAGTTTTAAAGATATCTTTACTGTTTGATGAGTTAACCCAAAAATGATCCCAAATAAGAGTACTAAAAGTATGAGTAGTAAGTGTTTTTAAGCATTTTTGCTGAAAATATCTGTAGCAGTTTTCATTACAGAGCAGTACATACTTAATGTGTATGCTAGAAAATACATGTGTGCTTATCATTTCAGGTTTTCATCTACATAAATGCTCAGAAATGTCATATTTAAGCAAATTATTCATTTATCCCAAAATTTAAGCAAATTATTGGTCTTTTACAATGTTTTAGTATAATTTGTCAAATTCAGGCAAATTATTGTTTCATAAAAGTATTTTTAGTTGGTTTTATCACAGTACATCGCTTACTTTTTAATTTTTAAGGGACTAATATCGGGAGCTGTTGTCTCAATTTTCATCCATGAAGATTCGACTGTCATTGTTATTGTTGCCTGCAATCTTCTCTCTGATGGTGGAACAATGAACTACTTTATGAAATTGTCAACTGGTAGGATTTCAAGTTCATTACTCAGTCCTTATTTTTCCATATTAAGATGTTCTCCCACATCAATTTGTTTTGGTTTTTCACCCCTTTTAATAATTTTGGATTTGGGTCAAGGTTACAGTTTCATTCCAAAAGTGAAATGCTACTGCTGATTTATCTTCCTGTTTCAATTTGATGTTTCTAGAATGCTCCTTGATTCTGGTTTTAAGGTTTCTTTTAGTTTGCCCTGTGTAGCAATTTTCACAATTCTTAAAACTTATTTGGCATATTCCGGATCTATTGATTGGTGTTTTTTATTTTTTGCAAAAAAAAAAAAAAAAAAAAACTGAAGCTACTGACAGTGAAGCAGTCCAAATATTAAACTACACAACACTTGGTAACCAACTTTCGACAATTTTAAGATCCATAAGTGAAGTTTGTTACCAAGTGTTGTAGTTTATTTATAAAATGTTGTTTTTGAATTAAACAATTTTAATAGTATCTTTGTAAGTTATTAAATGTTCTTGAGCGGTACATGAATCAACTGAATATGCTGTTTTTTTATTTTTTTTATTTTCCTTTAGTGAATGTTGTTGCTTCCTTAATGTTTTTCTTTAGCTTAGCTTTTTCAATTTTCTTTAATACCAGACTATTGTTATGTCCATTTTCTTCTGCTATATGAATTATGGCTTTTTGTCCCTTGTAGAAGTCTGCTTTATCCATGGGTATGTTGACTAGTCTGTGTGTAAGATTGTTTATTATTGCATGTTTATGTGTAATTGGATTATTTTTATAATTTTTTATGTAATTTTCTGACTTGTGTTTGATTTCCTGTAAATTCCAAATTTTATTTTTGTGTCTTTCCTGATGATATTTAGGTCCAAGGAAGAGAGTTGTCCATTGACTACCTTTCCTATTGTGAATTTGATGGTTTTCTCCTGCAGATTGAGCAATTTTAATGCATCATCTAAATGTCCATTTTGAACTATTGCAAATATGTCATCAATATATTGGTAACAAACCTTGAAGATCCATGTGAAAGCCTTTTTGTGTGTGTTTTAGATGAACTCTAAATTTGACAGAAAAGATGAAAGTGAATTGCCCATAGGTAACCCTGATTTCTGCCTGTAATATTTACCATTAAAGCTGAAGTTTTGCTCATTGCATTGGTTTGTTAATGATATATATTCTACTTCTACTGATTCCATTTCTATTTAAGTTAGCCAGTTTCTTAATAATGTTTGTAGTTTTTCTGTTTATATGCTCGGAAATAATGATATATCAGTTGAAACCATTTGTCACTTTTGTTTAACTTTCTGTCTTTAATTTTTTCTACTAAGTTTAAAGAATTTTTTAAATTTGCACTTTCAAACTTTGGGAAACTACTAAATTTGTTTAGTAATCATTTGGCCAAATTATATGTGGGGGGGGCATTTATGGTACTCATAAGAGATCTCATGGCTTTTCCTGTTTTATGTATGTAACCAGATTTCTACGTTGAAGATGGGATGCACGTTGATTATTTTGAAGCCCCAGGTCGGGAAGCCATGTGTAACAGGGTTACTTCATTGTAGTTTGAATTGCGATGTTGAATATTGTGTCAGCTTAAAATGAGTTATGAGATCTCTTGTTTCCAAGGGTGGTTACGAGTGAAAGAAATAAAATTTGGATAAGTTCAATTTTGTACTATATAATTTAATTGAATAATCTTGATTACATTTTACTCAAACTTTCTTTCCTAGTCAATCATTGCAGGTTACCTCCAGCATATCGATAAATCCTTTCTTCCTTAATAAATAGTTTCCGTTAATTACATAAAATCACTCACTCCTGCACGTCCACTCATCACTATCTAAACTTTTTATCTTCCCCGCGTCGTCTTTCTACCATCAAGATTACAGAACATATCTGAAGAATATTGATTTTCTTCTCCCCTAGCAACCGTTTCTTTTTTTTTTTTTTTTTTTTTTTTTCTATATTGTCCGTACATGGCCCACTAATAGTCAGATCAGAAAACAAGAATTTCCAACTGGATATTCATATAAAAAGTTCCAACTAAAACTTACTGTTACATGTATCATGTAAATTATTGTGTATTTCAAAGATATATTAAATATCAGATTCAAGAAAATTATTGGTTTATCTCAAAGTATTGGTATTCAATTCCCAAATCATTTATTTAAATGGTGAAATAGTACTGTCACTACTTTTATCTTTGTTAATCACCAGTTTATTGTTTTCAAACTATTCCAACAACTTTCAAATGAATTTATTTGCAGGTTGTTAATGCTGCTCCCTTGAAACTCTGTTCAGTATATAAATAATCAAGTCTTCATGGGTGATTAGCCATGTCAGGTTTATCTAAGCTGTGAAAGCTCCAAATCTTACATACAGGTTTATATTAACATTGGATACATAGTCAAGGAGATCTTGCGTCCACATACCAAACCATTAATATATGATAGATAAACTCATTTACTGAATAAAATATATGTTGTTATAAAAAGGCTTTAATTTCTTCATTAAATGTGTTATAGATGGTATTTATTTTAGTTTGGCTGGTAAATTATTAAAGATTTTAATTCCTATATTGGTAAGATTGCATTTTGGAATGTTTGTCCATAGCCTGCTCACATCCCTTAAAGCCTCGGCACTCAGTCGGATTCCTACGCATTTAAGTGACCGAGCGGTGTTTGCCTTTTTTGCTGCTTGGAGCTCTCAAAGCTGACCCCTAAGTGGCCTTGCCGACTTTTAATTTTGTGGTGGCAGTTGAATAAATTTTATGGTCTCAATTAGTATTGAAAGTGAATTTTACATGAAGTGCTGTTGACACCAATCTAAAGTAAGCGAACAAGAAAACTGGGCATAAATAAGAGACAATAAGTAAACTGGGTATAAATAAGAGATAATATAAGTAATCATAAGTATGAGCACAACATGTCATTGTTTATTATTATTACTTTTACTGTTGTGCCGTAAATGATGGCAGTTCATTATCTAGAAGGTAGATTTTTCATGACAGCTTTATAGTACAAAAATTTACAATAGACAGCACTATATTTCAAAGCTCTCTGTTTTTCCAAAGTCCAGGTCTCCGAACTATACATAGCAATGCTCCAAATGTAAGAATTACGTATTATATTATATTATTTGTATTATTATTTTTATCATCATCGTCATCATCATTATAACAGCAGTAGTAGCAATAATTACAACTAACAGCATAGCAGCAATTATGAGCTCAATACTTTATATTTCAGATGGTGTATTGTTGCGTACCCATCTGTAAAAGTAAGAAAGGAAAATCAAAAGGGATCAGTTTCCATGAATTTCCAGAAGAAGGAGAACTACGAAAATAATGGCTAAAAGCTATATCACACTCTAATTTCATGGTAAATTATAATCTAATTCAACAGTCGTGTGCAGTTTGCATTTTACTGAGGACAACTATAAGCTAGGCTGTAAAATTAAACTGCTGAAAACAGGCAGTATTCCAGGCATTTTTTCGAACTAGCCAGATTATAAATTAGTGAAACAAGCAACTCCAAGGCGACAAATTTAACAAAATATGCTTACACACAGAAAGCAGAAAACGGAGACGCAGTTCCATCAGAGAAAGTGTTAACAGTGCTGCTGATATTAATGCGCTGGATCATGTCACAGATGCACGTACTTATAACTGCGCTGCAATTCAGATTGAGGAAGACATAATTTCCAAATTAAAGAGATTGGAAAGGGAGAATAACACCTTGATGTAAATTATGGGGAGCAAATAAAAGGCACAAAGAATTTGTAAACAAGCAACAAGAAAATGAAGAAAGATTACTTTATTATGAAACCAATAATTTTCATAAATCAATTCAATTATTGATAAAAGACACCATTGTACACTGCAACACAGCTTCCAGACACAATAATCGTAATATTGGGTGAATTGAATAACATTAAAGGTAATGTGAATTTCCATCTTATAAGACCTATTAATGTATATTGTTAAATTGCTTTTAACTGTTTACTTACTTAGTTTTTTTCTTTTCTTCCTAGACAGCCTCGTTTTATGCAACAATCCACTTATCACTGGCATATATAGGAGGTTTTATAGTTAAAAAAATATCGGCCGAATTCTCTTGTGCCATCTATCTTACTAAAGTGTCTACCGCCAAGTGTGCAGCATCCCTTGTAAATCTAATATTCAAAAGGGACGAAAACTCCATGTTCTATTACCCATCTCCAGAGTTTGTTTCTCTTTTGGCAGTTATAGAGAAATTTATAACAACTGCTGTACCTAAGCTACCTGAAGTATATCTGAGAAAAGGCCTAGAGGAAGACATAATGCCAGCAATGCAACATTGTTCTTATCTCGTGCGTGCAGAGAACTGAAAGCATTCAGAACTGCTAAGTGAACTGATATGCAAACATTATATTCCTGTGATATTAAGGTGCATTGCTTCTGCGACAACGGAAGTGTTTGAAAAACGTAAATTCCTAAACTGTAAACCACTGCTTCGGAAAGTTCTGTGTTTGTAATGTCAACACATTGCAGCTATAAGCTGGAACAGGTTTGCAAAGGGGTCATCAGCCAGCGCCATACGGTGGGTAGTGGAGAAATCTGTAACTTTTAGTCATAACACTCTAGCTGGCGAGTGCCGAGGCTTAAAGGAAATTGAGCGAGCTATGGTTTGTCTTACACTTTGAACATGGCATCATTTTTGTGTGTTGTGTGATATGGTTGTGAACATCAGTACTTGTATCTAATTTTCCTTGTTGCCTTTTGATATAGTTTAGTACTTCTCCTATAAAGACCCAGGCTAATGGTAGTATATTTTGCCTACAAGATGAACTATTTATCCCAGTTTTAATCCTTATTACCCTCTTTTGGATCTTAAATTTCTATTACAATTTCCTCTCCAGAATTTTAATCATATTTTAAGCAACTTTGGAAGTGAGCAAAATATGCTGTTTTTAGTCCCAGTAGGGTTAGTGTACTTTGAAGACATTTAATATGTAACCTACAGAACTAAGTTTGGTTGCTAAATAATTTGTATGGGTATCCCAGACTAGATTTTCATTCAGTTTTATTCCCAAAAATTTTTTTTCTTTCTTGTATTCAATAATCTTACCATCATAAGTTAATTGAGGGTTTATAACATTTTTATGCTTAATGTGTGAAAAGTCATTGCTGTAGTTTTTTCCTTATGATCAGTTGATTTGTTTGAAACCATTTATACAGGTCTTTGTATTATTCATTTTAATTTGTTTTATAATTCAAATTCATTGTCTCCTGTAACTACAGTGTTTGTATAACCAGCAAAAAGTACTATATCTGCATGGTGAGTATTTATTGGTAGGTCATTTATATATAGTAGGAACATAGGGGCCCAAGTACTGATCCTTGCAAAACACCTCTCATAACCTCTTTTATGCTAGATTGGTATCCACTTAATTTTGATAGTTCTTCATATTGCAGTTCAACAACTTGCTATCTCTTAGATACAATTTGTTCTAGTTATGAATGTTTCCTCTAATTCCATATTTATACAACTTGGACAATAAGATTTTGTGTTCAAACAACATACACTTTTGTAAGGTCTAAGAATAAATCCTACTACTATGCATGATTGGAGGAATTTAGTAACAGTGACGTCAAAATTAATTGAAAAAACTATTTGTAGTAGATTTTTTTACACTTCATCAGTTACATTTTAATAATCCTACTGCTGGTGTGCCTTTGTCAGTTGCTTGTTGAATCTTCTCTAATTATAATTTTGCTATAATTGTTTATAGTTTTCCTATAACTTTCTCTGAAAACATATGTTGTCTGAGCGAATGTTATTTTTAGAAAGAATATTAACCATTTCACCAATATGGACGTCATATGGCATCCATGTTAAAATGTAGGAGAAGCGATATGGATGTCCACAGACATCCTGTGCATACATGCAATTAATGCTTATTTAACACTATTTATTTTAATCTTTCTCTTTTACAATGAATTTAAATACTATAAGAGATAAAAGCTTACCTTTAATGGTTTCTTTTTGAATGGTACACCTCAAAACATGGACAAACACACAAGGGCACATAACCACATTCACAGCAAATCATACTGGTTTCCTTGTGAATCCCTTTTAACAATACATTTTCAAAATGAATGCGACCTTTTTTACTGTGGTTGGTATCCTTTTAGGAAAGCATTCTCCCTCAAGTATGAGGGATATAGGGGTGGTGGATTTCGTACCCCCAGTATAAAGTTACCTCTGAATGTAGTAGTGGTTAATTAGGCTGCGAGCTATTGATACTCTTAAGTCTAGATAGGTCATTGTCTTGCATGAGTTTAGAGCTCTCCAAATTAGTAAACAATTTTTGTGGTTATATTACAACTGGTGTAAAAATACTTTTTTTATACAATTTAACTGTTTTTTTTTTTTTTTTTTTTTTTTTTGTAAAGAGGGATGTGTAATACTTGATCTATCAAATCCACACCGCCCATATTTGAGCTGTTATTTCCCAAAAAAATGGAGTAGCCAGCGTGTCATCTGTAGACTAGTACATGTCTAATTAGGTTTATGTATAACATGCACATTTTACACTTCTGAATTCTCCTCTTAGGCCCTAAATTGCCTTTAGAGGTCAGGTCTTCCTTCCACATATACATTTGTTTGTGTAATAATGAGAGACACTAAGTCAACAGTAAAAACACTTAGTGAAAATGTCAGTTGATTGGCTGTCAGAAGTTAGCTGAGTCTGTGGTTGTACACCAGAGGCTGTGCTTGTGAAAATATGTCTTTGTTCAAGTTATTTTGACCACCCCACAATGTTGATTCTTCATGAACACCTGAAGAAAGCAGCACATTTTCTTCCTCAGGGCTACCTATATCCCCATCATCTGTCTTAACCCTTTCACCGATATGGACGCCATATGACGTCCAGGTTAAAATGCCCCAAACCGATATAGATGTCCTGCGCATACATGCATTTAATGCTCATTTAATGCCAACTATTTTAATCTTCCTATTTTACAATACATTTAAATTGGTTCTATAAGGGATGTTAACGTACCCTTAAAGGTTTCTTTTTGAATTGTATACCTCCAAACCTGCATAAACACCCAAGGGTACATCTGCAGATTCACACCAAATAATATTGGTTTCCTTACGAACTTCTTTTTCGCAACACACTACACATTTTTGAAATGGTTACGTCTTTTTTGGTTGTGGGTGTTATCATTTTAGGAAAGTGTTTTCTCAAGTATGAGGGGTGATGTCGTGGTGAATTACTTACCCCCCAGTATAAAGAGACGTCTGAGTATTATAGTACTCAATTAGGTTACGAGCTATTTATACGCGCAAGTACAGGTAGGTGAATGTCTTGCATGAATTTACAGCTCTGAAAATTACAAAACAATTGTGCATGGTTACATCCAGTGGTATAAAAATACTTTTTATACCATTTAACTGTTTTTCGTAAAGAGGGATAGCTAGTAATAGCTGATCCGCATCACCCATATTTGACCCGCCATTTCCCCAAACAATGGAGTAGCTAACATGTCATCTGTAGAACAGTACACGTCACTACTACCTATATCCTAAACATCTCCTTCAGAATCACACAACAAATCTTCCAGATTTTCTACAGTAATATCAGAAGCCTGTATACATCATATGCAAGCTAATTTATTTGCTACATTACCGGGATAAGCCATGGTTAACATTGAAATTTAACAATTTCAAATGTGCCATTCATTTAGCTCTTGATAGCTATAAGAAATCACTCTGAATACAGAGAGAGTATAAATAGCTAAAATACTGAGCGAAAACAGCTGCATAAGGCTACCAGAAACCTTGGTTGAGAAACACTGTAATAACAGATGCTGACAGAGAGTTTTCTTTCCAGCGTGTGAGTGTAACGCAACATATACTCGTATGATTATTGCTTGGTATAGCATAAATAAACTAAAATCTAAAACCTTGAACCAGAGAAGTCGCTTGCGTAGCTATACATTTATACATACATTCGTTCGTATATACACAAAACAAAATAATTCAAATATTAGGCGCACTCGGCGCAAAGAATGGCTTTCGTTACAGTGAAACAAAGTAGTGAAATTTCAACGATTTATTAATGTAGTCTCTACTTTTTTGTTACTGTAGATATAGACTGCCTTTAATGGGTTTTAAACCAGTTTTTGTTTCGTTTAAATAACTTAATAAATACGGAAGATACGGAACTCTATTTATGATGCATTTTTACAGCATTTAACAATTTAAATGTCTTGTTCTGTTTATTGGTGTATCCGTTTCCGGCCCCTGAAGGGTTTAAATGGTCATCGGCGAAGTGGTTAAAATCTGAAGACTCGCCATCAATATCCAAATCATTGTCAAACACTAAAAAGTCCTTCACATTTTCTGAAGTGATATCAGAAGCCTATACACTTCTATGCAAGCTAATTTATTTGCTACATTACTAGGATAAGCCATGGTTAGTACTGAAATTTAACAATTTCAAATTTGCTATATAGTTAACTCCCAATAGCTAAAAGAAATCACTGCGTACCCCAAGAGAGTCTAAATAATTAAATTACTGACTGAAAGCAACAGCTGCATAAGACTATCATAAACTTTGGTTGTGAAATATTTTAAGATGTACATACAGATGCTGACAGAGAGGTTTCTTTCTTTACAGCCTGTGTGTGACACAACATATATAATGAATATTGCGTGGTAGCATAAACTGAACCATAAAACCATAGTCAGGAGAACATATTTTTTTTTTTTTTTTTTTAGTTACATATCGTTCGTATGTACACAAAACAAAATGACTCACAAATTAGATGCATTCAACATAAAAAATGGCTTTTGCTACAGTGAAACAAAATAGTGAAATTTCAATAATTGGTGGATATAGTCACTACTTTAATGATACCGTAGTTGTATACTGTCTTTAATGGATTTTAAACCAGTTTTGTTTGTTAAAATAACTTTATAAATATAGATTATACGAATGTGTGTTTATGAAGCATTTTTACAGCATTAACAATTTGCGCTGTTTATTGGTTATTGTTCTCAGTCCTTTCAGGTTTTAAATGGCCATTGCTTAAGCAGTTAATTTGTTATACACTAACTTTGCAAATGTAAAAGCTGATAGTACACTTATAAGTCTGTAGTTTCCTTTGCTTGTCTTTTCTCCCTTTTTATGAATTGGAATAACATTTAAGATGTTTAACTGAGGGAATATACTTGCTTCCAGCGATGCATTATTCAAAGGGGCTTTCACATAATCTATGCAATGTTTAACCAAGTAATCTGTTATTTCATCTATTCCAAATGAATGTTTCATTTACGTGGGCTATTTTTGGATTTCATTTTCTGTGTTACAAAAACTCATTTACTGCAAGATTTTATTGTATTTAAGCCAAGGCTGTGGATATGAGGTGTGATTTACATTCATAAGTTTGTCAGCTATTTCTGAAAAATATGTGTTAAACACTCGCCAATGTGTTGTGGGCATTTTGTTCTTATGTGATCATTTACTAGTTCACTTAATGTAAGTTTACAGCTATTTTTTCCTGTTATTTATTATTCTCCATAGTGTCTTTGTTTTGTTGTTTACATTTTTTACGACTAATTTTCTCACCTTTTTTCTTCCAAAATAACCTTTTATAAATGTTTTGTATTTATTTATAAAATCTTTATCATCTTCATTTATTTCACCTTGTTTATTTAGTCTGTTCAGTAGTTTTAGCTGTTAAGTTTTTATTCCTTTTATGATCCACCTTCTTGATTTACGTTTTTAGATTTATGGATTTTGGAGGGAAGGCAGTATTAAACCAGTAAGTAAATAAGATTAGAAAGACATTAAATTTTGAATTGCAGATGGTTTCCCGAAATGCATTCTCCCAAGTTTCCTATCCTAATACTGCATCAGTTTTATGCTATCATGAGTAAAAGCTTTTTATGCATTTTGAGTCGTTTTTATGTTGTTTAGGTACTGGTATGTTAAATTCTAATATTTGGCCAAGATAATCAGATATCCCCATATCTTCAGCTAATAGTGGTTTGCACTATTTTCTTTTGTTTATAATCATTACACCCCACAGCAAGTTTTTTGGGCTATTATTCTTGTTGGGGTCTCTGTTCTGTTTACAAGGTTATACTAGGATGGCATGTCCTTTATATCATTTAATTTACTTTAAAAGAAGTTTACGTCCCAGTCTCCACATATTATGAGAGTTACATATTTTCTTCATATGTGTGACAGAACTGCAACCAGTTTAGTTTAAAAAAAAAAAAAAAGGTCAAGTTCACTTTTTGGAGACCTTTATATGCAGACAACTATTTTTTGATCACATATCTCTATTATTGACAATTCAAAGTTTTTATCCTCTTTTGAGTCTTAAAAATAATTGATACTTTCTATTTTTAAATACAACCTAACAAAGTAATAAGAATATTCTGTAATTTATCCCAGATTAGTAACTTTGGTGAGTTTTTGTTTAGGTGAAGAAGAAATGGGTATGGTCATTTAAGTGAATAGGCGTATGTGGTAGATATTGACTGATTTCTGTAATAGAGAGATCGGGTGGTAGGAATGATGATGTACTGACTATTGGTTGTTTGTTGAGTGTAAGTAACAATTATTGTATAGTGTCTGTGACTGGATATGATTGGCAAAGAGCCTGGGCTGAATGTGCAGTTATATCTATGATAGTAACTTCTTGGCACTAATAAATAAATAAAAACCTAACAAAAATACAAGACTCGTGTTCAAAAGCTTTTCTGCAGTGCCACTGATGATAATTTTGGTAAATCTTGTTTTTACTCTGATGCTTATCAAATCCATCATTTCACCCATGATCTTGTTTGCCACTTCTCTACTCTGGATATTTTTTGTGCCTACATATAACAGTTCCATAACTTATATAAAATTAACTTCCTGCAACGTTAAGGATACTGGGTAGTTGTTTGGCTCCAAAAAATTGATTAGATTAGATTGATTTGCATTCAGTGGGTTTTCTTGAAGCCACAAAGGACTGTGAACGTTGAACATGTCCAGAAGCATACAGTTCATTAGCATATATATTTGAAAATGTAACATAAGAGACACGTTATATACAAGCAATATGAAAAGCAATATGGAAAAATAAAGCAGGGATAATTATATATATTTACTTTCACTTGGCTTTGCCAGTGCATCTCAATATTTTTGTAATGGATTGCAAAATCCATTGTCATTTCTTCAATACATATACATTAAAATAGCTTTTGAACAGACATCAAAGATTTATTGACAATGATTTGTCATTGAAACAGATTCTACTTATAGAGCTACATAAGCATTATCAGGATAATTTGTCAATCAGATAGTCTTGCACAGAATAAAAAGATTTTGAGCATAGTTACTCTCTAGCAGCATTTTTAAAAGCACCAAAATTATCAATTTTTTCTTCAAGATCATTATGAAAAGCTTTAAATATTTTGATGGTTTCATAATGCACACCTTTCTGGAAACAAGAAAGTTTGGCCTGGGATAATGGATATTATACTTTTGTCTAGTGTTTATTCTATGAAGTACATTATTTGTTATAAATGAGGCCCAATTGCATATAAAGAATTTTAGGATCAAGAATATATACATGCAAAGAAGGGTTAATATCTTCAATGTTCTAACGTCTGCTGTGGGTTTTAGTAATGATTCTTGTAACCTTCTTTTGCATAAGATATTTTTATTTTACTTTCTACTGAGTTGTCCCAAAATAATATTCCGTACTCCATGATAAAGTTAAAGTATCCATAATACACTAAGTTTAGTATATCAATAGAACTCACATTAACCAGCTCTCCGATAGCAACAGGCAGAGCTGAGTTTAGGTAAAATATACTTTATGTGGTTTTTCCAATCTAAACACCTGTCAACTTGAAGACCCAGAAATTTAATGCTGTAAATTTCTTCTAATATCATACCATTAATTCCAATTTCTAATTGAGTATGTGACTTATGACAAGCTATAAATTTAACAACTTTTATTTTGTCTAGATTCACAGATAATTTGTTCGCTTTAAACCAACATGACATACAGTTCAAAACAATTCAATTTAATTATACACATTTAAATTTGTACTGGTCACCAGGACACTAGTGTCATCAGTGAAAAGAACAGTACTTGCAGTGTCCTTTATATAAAAGGAGAGGTCGTTTATATAAATAAGAAATAGCAAAGGCCCTAACACTGAGTCTTGAGATACTCCATGAGTTACTGCTTTCTAATTTGAAGTTTGTTTTTCATAACCAATTTCACTAGCTACTTTGACACTTTTTCTTTCATTTAGATATGAAACAAACCAGCTTAAATATTCACTTTTTAGTCCATAACATTCCAATTTTGCTATAAGAATGTAATGAATAACAGATCACAGAAAATACCATCTACATGTCTTTTCGTTTAAGGCAGTCAACACTTCATGTGTAAGTGTATAAGTTGCATTATTTGACATCATTCCCTTTCTGAATCCAAACTGAGCACTGACAAGTATGCTATTATATTCAAGGTATTGTGACTTTGTGGGTTCGTGAAATTAAAAGTCCAATTGCACAGACTCAAAATGTTCTTTATTTTCCACCGAATTACAGTTGGAACACTTGCCGATTACACAGAATTACGTAGCGCACACAATTACAATTCACCAGTTCGTCCGTCACAGTTCCACTCTGCACTCGCAGTTATGTACACTCCTCCGATGCACGTACACAGTCTTCAAGTCCGTTCCTTCACGGCTGCTCGCCAAGAACTGAACAACTCTCCAGCCCGGCGCATTGCCTATATAAGACCAACTGACCTATCTAGAAGATTCCGGGTTAGATGAAATATCCCGACTGTTCCAGACGTCAAAGGGAGGGGAAGGAGGCGGCCAGCGACCAGTGACACTTTCCTCACCATTCCCTTCAGTGAACACCACAAGATAAATGGGTAGGCGTGGTCTGAATGCTTCCATCTGGCCCTACTGCCGGCCGGTTCTATCGGGAGTTCCGACGGGTGACACTGCTCCCTCCTCAAAGCTGGTCGTCCCGAACAGCACCATCGTAGCGTGCCAGGTGATCCAGGTGTACCATCATCTTCCCTTGGGGAACCTTCTGGATGCGGTAGACCACGTCGTTAATCCTCTTCACCACCCGGTACGGTCCTTGCCATGGCTGCTGGAGCTTCGGGCAGCGTCCCTTGGTCCGGGTAGGGCGGTACAACCAGACCAGGTCACCTTGCTGGAACCCTTGGCTGTTGGCTTGCCTGTCATAACGGGTCTTCATGCGGTCGCTCGCCTTCTGGATGTTCTGGCGAACCATCTCGTGCATGTCGTGGAGATGGTCCACCAGGTTCTCCACATACTCGGTCGCTGGCTGTTTCGCTTCCGGAGGGCTTCCAAAAGCCAGGTCGCAAGGGAGGCTAACTCTCGGCCGAACATTAAGCTGGCTGGCATCATCCCCGTGGTGTCGTGTGTTGAAGAGCGGTAGGCCAGCAAGAATAGTGGCACCTTGACGTCCCAGTCTCGCTGATGGCTGGCCACGACCTTCCTCAGATGTTCCTCTAAGGTCTTGATGTACCTTTCAACCATGCCATCCGACTGGGGATGTAGAGGTGTTGTGCGGGTCTTATTAGCCCCAAGTCTTTCTAGTGCCTCCTTCATCAGGGTGGACTCAAAATTGGTACCATGGTCCCTGTGGAGCTCCAACGGCACCCCAAATCGGCAGAACACTTGCTCCACGAGGCAGTCTGTAATTGTCCTTGCCTCTTGCTTCGGGATGGCATACACCTCCGGCCACATGGTGAAGTAGTCCACGACCACCACCAGGTACTTGTTGCCTCGGTCGGATATGGGGAACGGTCCAGCAATGTCAACGGCGATACGTTCGAATGGCGCTCCGACGTTGTACTGCTGCATGCGACCCCGGCTACTAGTCTGGGGGCCGCGACTCGCCGCGCACACGTGACACTGACGGTACCATCTCTCGGCGTCTGCTCGGAGCCTCAGCCAGTAGTAGCGCTGCCGTCGTTTGTCAATCGTTCGGTTCGCTCCCAGGTGTCCTCCCGAAGTACCGGCGTGCACTTCCTCCAAGACCTCCGGGACCTTACTCCGGGGAAGTACCAACTGTTCTCTATGCGTCTTCCCATCGGGTGATTCCCATACCCGGAACAGCACGCCCTCTCTGGTCTTCAACGAGTCCCATTGGGCCCAGTAAGACTTGTAGATGGTGCTCCACGGTGCGATGTCCTCCCAGGTTGGTCTTGTCCCTGCCTCCACTTCCCTCGAGTGGCCCCAAGTCTGCGTCCGCCAGCTGCTCCCTCCTCAGGCCTGCGCTATCCCAGCCATCCGAAGGCACTGCCGTGACTACTCGGACTGCTGCGGCACATTCCTTCTCTTCCACTCTTGTGCACTGGCTGCACTCTTCTGGACAGGGTCTTCGGGACATAGCGTCTGCGTTACCGTGGCTCTTCCCTCTACGATGTTCCGAGGTGAAGTTGTACTCCTGCAGCCAACGTGCTGTCTCGCCTTCCAGGTTGCTAAAGCTCAATAGCCAGGTTACGGCGGAATGGTCAGTCCTCAGGTGGAGTGGCTGACCATACAGATACTTGTGGAAGTTCTCCAAGGTCTTTACTACCGCCAATAATTCTCGCCGGGTGACGCAGTAGTTCTTTTCTGCCTTGGATAGCGTCTTGCTGTAGTAGGCTATCACCCGCTCATGGCCTTTCTGGATCTGCGATAGGACGCCTCCAATGCAGTGGTCGCTGGCGTCGGTGTCCACAATGAAAGCGGCGCCTGGTTGTGGAAAACCCAAAATTGGAGCACTGCACAGGGTCTTCTTCAGGTGCTGTAAAGCGTCTTCAGCGTCCTCCGTCCACACATAAGGCCAGTGTTCCTCTGTCAGGTGGGTGAGGGTTTGGCGATGTTGGAGAACCCCTTTATGAAGCGTCGGTAATAACTGCACAGCTCCAGGAAACTGCGCAACTCTTTCTTATGCCTTGGGCGAGGCCAATCTCTCACAGCCTGTGTCTTCTCCGGGTCTGTGGCCACTCCGGTTGCTGAGACTATGTGGCCCAAGTAGCTCACTTCCTTGCGGAAGAGCTGGCACTTCTTCGCGTTCAGCTTCAAGTTGGTCGCCTGCAATCTCTGTAGCACCTTACTCAGATTATCGAGATGGTCTTCAAAAGTCATACCGACGATAATGATGTCGTTCAGGTATAGCAGGCAGGCGTCGTAAGTCAGTCATCTCATCACTGAATCCATGAGGCGTTGGAAGGTAGCTGGTGCGTTGCAGAGGCCAAAAGGCATAACTGTGAACTGCCAAAGCCCTTGACCTGTCGAGAATGCGGTCTTCTCCTTGTCTCTCGGGTCTAGAGCTACCTGCCAGTAGCCCGACTTAAGGTCCAGGGTCGAGAACCACTGTGCACCAGCTAGCGTGTCCAGGGTGTAGCCAATCCGGGGTAAGGGGAAACAGTCCTTCCGGGTGACAGCGTTCAGCTTCCTGTAATCCACGCAGAAACGTATCTCGCCGTTCTTCATCACCAAGACTACAGGGGAACACCAAGGGCTGTCCGATTCTTCAATCACTCCCCTGATCTCATGTCCTCCAGCATGTCTCGTACCGCGGCTTGCTTCGCCAGCGGAACGCGTCTATGCGGTTGCCGAATAGGCTGGGCGTCCCCGGTGTCGATGCGGTGAAGCACTTTGTCCGTGCCGCCGTAGTCACTATCGCCTTAGCTGAAGACGCGCTGGTATCGCCTCAGCAGTTGTCGAACTTTCTCCAGTTGTTCTGCGGTCAAGTGGTCGGCCGCCCTCTCCAGTAAGCCTTCTAGCCGGGGCCCCAGGTGTTGCGTCGGCACCGGCTTCTCTGTCTTGTCGATTGCTGTTACGCTTACCACGGGCTCGCACGTTCCCAACTCCGTCCCGGCCTGGACGTCGTGATCGGTGTCCGTTGAATTTAGCAGTCTCACTGGCACCTCCTCTCGGCACGGCAGCAATGCCCTGACTACACACAGTCCGTGTACAGGCGTCTTCTGGCCCAGCATCATGTTCCTGGTTCTCTGGCCTTCCAGTCGCGCCGTCACCACCACCTCGCTCCTCGCGGGGACAACCACGTCTTCGTTCAAGATGACCCTGCAGATTCCAAGGCGCTCTTCGGGTTGACGAGTATAACCTTTTCTCCGTTGAGCCGCAGGACCTTCCTGCCGACGTCGACCGTCCCCTCGTGGCTCATGAGAGCATCCAGTCCCAGAATCACCTCCTCAGCCACCTTCGCGACGAACACCCAAAGACGTACGACACTCCGTCCCGAGGTCAACTTCAACAGGGCCTCCTTCTCCACGGGCAAGGTATCGCCCGATGCCGTGACAAGCTGGTATGGTCGGCTCGGCTTCCTTGTCGGCAAATCCTTCGCCACGTCAGGTCTGATGGTCACGGCTGCCCCGGTGTCTACCAGCACGCGGCACGACTTTCCTCTCACCCAACCGTCCGCGATGAGGCTGTCAGCCATACGCCGGCTGACGGCGCTCAGTGTCACTCGAGGGGATGGTGGTGATGGCGCAGACGTGCCCCTTTCCAACGGGCCTTACTCGTGTTCCGGCAGCTCTTCCTGGTTTGGGCAGTCTCTCTCCAGGTGTCCGGGCTGTCCACACCCTCAACACAGTCCACTAGGCCTTCGCCGGCGTCCCTCGGCTGTTCTTCTTTCTCCGGTGTAGCGAACACTCGTTCTCGACGTCAGGATAGCTGTTACGTTGGCCGGCTCCATCCTTAATGCTGCCGTTAGCGCCTTGTGGATGGTTTTATAATCGCTGAGCATTAGGCGCTGACGAATCTCCGTGTCACGTACCCCGTCTACGAATGTGTAGGCAGCTTCCCGGGATATGAACTCTGGTGGGAGGTCGACTAGGGCCTTGCTAGCCAGGTTTTCAACTGCCAGGGCGAACTCCTGTAGCGTCTCCCCTGGCTGCTGTGACCTTGCCTTTAGCTGGCTGCGGTACGCTGCGGCTAAGCGGTGGTTTCCAAAACGATTCTCCAGGGCCTCCCAGATGTCCTTGGGTGCCGCCGTTGTCTTTACCGCGTTCAGGACTTCCGCGGCCCGTCCCTGGAGGCTGGCTATTAACGGTGTGGCCTCCTCCTCTGGTGACCATTTGTTGTGCTTGGCCACTGCGTTGAATTGGCGGTGGAAGACTTCGAAAGTTGACGCGCCGTCATATTTCGGAGGTTTGACGCGCGCCGATGTTGTGTCGCGTCCCGGCTCGTCGGCCTTCAAATCCTTCAACCTCCTGCCGACGACGTCCTCCACCATGTCGTTCAGGGACTTGACGCTGCGGCCGGCCTTTCCTTCTAGGTTGTTAACGCGGTTAGCAAGGTCTTCGACGTCTTCCACCATGGCGTTCAGGAACTTGGCGTTACTGTCGGCCTTTTCCTCTAGGTCATTGAAGCGGTTCGCCAGTTCCTCGACGCGCTCCTCCACTTGGCCCATCCGCTTGCCCAGCTCCGTCACGTCATCCCTCACGCCGGCCAACCGTTCTTCAAATTTGGCGGCGAGAGCCTCGTTCGCCGCTTTAATTTCCGTGGTCAATTCGGTCTTTATTTCCTTCAGTTCCGCTGCCAGGTTGTTTCTTGCCGTCTCCGTCTTCACAGCGAGGTTGTCATTCGCCGTCTTTATTTCTGTCAGTTCCGCGGCCAGGCTATTATTTGCCGCTTTCATTTCCGAGGTCAGTTCGGCCTTCATTTCCATCATGTTCTCAAATCTTTTCCAATGCCGCGTCCATGGTTGTAATGTTCGGTGATGTCGTCCCGCTTCCTGACACCAGTGTGACTTTGTGGGTTCGTGAAATTAAAAGTCCAATTGCACAGACTCAAAATGTTCTTTATTTCCACCGAATTACAGTTGGAACACTTGCCGATTACACAGAATTACGTAGCGCACACAATTAGAATTCACCAGTTCGTCCGTCACAGTTCCACTCTGCACTCGCAGTTACGTACACTCCTCCGATGCACGTACAGTCTTCCAGTCCGTTCTCTCACTGGGCGCTCCTCACGGCTGCTCGCTCCGGCCTTGCGCATCGCTTATATAAGACCAACTGACCTATCTAGAAGGTTCCGGGTTAGATGAAATATCCGGACTGTTCCAGACGTCAAAGGGAGGGGAAGGAGGCCAGCAACCAGTGACACTTTCCTCACCATCCCCTTCAGTGAACACCACAAGATAAATGGGTAGACGTGGCCTGAATGCTTCCGTCTGGCCCTACTGTCGGCCGGTTCTATCGGGAGTTCCGACGTTCGGGTGACAGTATGTATATAGTCTGTTGAACATTACTTTTTCTAGAACTTTTGAAAAAATTGGCAAGAGAGATATTGGTCTATAATTTCAAACATTATTGCATTCACCTGTTTCGAAAAGAGGTTTAACAAATGAGAATTTCATTCTATTAGGGAAAATTCCAGTCTTTTGAGGTCCATTGCATAAATAACTAAGGGGAATGCTAAATTGTGAGGAACATAATTTTAGGATTTTTGTAGTTATTTTATCATAACCAGAAGAATTCTTCGTTTTAAAAGAGTCAATTTTATTTATTTCAGAAGGCATAGTTAGATTGACTAAATGTAGGCACAATGTTTGTGAAATTTGATCTCAGAAATTATAGTGCTGCATCTTTACTGCCATAATTAATATTTAGTTTTTTTGTTACATCCAAAAATAATCTATTAAACATTCCTGCAACTTCAAGAGTTTTGGTAATTTCATGTTTGTCAAACACTGAGTGTTAATTGAATGATTTTCTAAAGAGTGTTTATGAGTTACGGTTTTTATTATATTCCAAGTAATTTTTATTTTATTTTCTGAGTGTACTGAATTTATTTTTGGTTTCCATGCTTAAAAAAAAAAACTAGAAACTCCGAGCGTTCAAAATATATATGGCTTTTAAGTTGATAAAGGGTTTTTAATTTGGATGTTCTAACTTGGTGAGTCACTGCTGTTATGTACACATTTATCTTTAATTACAGTTTACCATAACTTGTATTTTTCATATTTTAAGTACACTTTTCTCTGCAACCAATCAAAGAACAACTGATTCCACCTAAAATTATTCCTAAAATTGCTAACCATAGTTTATTAACAACTTGTAAAATTTGACATGAGTTCCGTGTTCGTAATGTATACATTTTTGGGGGCAGATATTTTCAAATGTGGGAAGCAAATTTAGGTGGAAATTTATCAAGTAATGCAAGTATTAAAGCATATAAAAACTCCAGTAAACAATAATTGACAGTTTTATAGAGAAGTGTTCTTGAACACTCCCAGAACACTTATAATTTTGAAGTTTTTAATTTTTTTGACAAGTTTGTAGCATAGCCTGTTAGCAGGTAATTTTACATGGATTATATTCAGAAAAGATTGCTCTATTCAGTGTCAAAGTTTCATTTCATTATGTTCAATAGTTGTTGAGGAACTAGAAATCAAAGTCAGCACTAAAATAGCTGTCAGAAATCACAAGTAGCCAGCATCCGTCATATTGGATGATGAATGAAATGGGTTAAATGATGCTCAAATGAGCCAGGGTCCATAGAGTTACCCAACATACATTTTTTCAGGATAAGGAAAAGCCCTGGAAAATTCCTTATCCTGATAAATCACCCTGACAAAGATTTGAACTCAGGTACCTCTTGAACATGAGTGAGACACTCTACCAGTTATTCTACAGAGGTGGGCGAATCCATAACTTTTCCATATTCAGCGCTAGGTTTTGCTCCACTTCTCGAATTACTAACAGCACTATTAACACCAATGTGAACCACACTATCATTACAGTCCATTGTCTTGAGCTCTTGCTTCCTTAATTATGTACTACATTATTCAATAAGCCTATTCTGACTCTACATAATTAGAACAGTATTCCCATCTTTAACTCTGTTTAGTGTAGCTCGCATACGTGTCCGTCTCCTCTTGCCTCCTACTGGCAACTCCCATGTAAAGGAAGAAACTTCAGTTATCACTTCTAATTATCTATTTCTCTTTTCTTCTCAGGCAGATATAAAAAAATTGACACCTCTTCAAGGAAAGTTAGACCATGCGCTTGTAAAAATAACGACTCTTGAAGCTACAAGGGACTGGTATGACAGGCGCCTAAAAGAAGCGGAAGAAAGTTCAGCTAATCTTCTCTCCTATTATGAAGATGTTGTGGAGCGTTTAAAAAAGGAACAAAAGCAAGAAGTTGACCAACTAAAATCTTATTATGAAAATGTTGAGAAGGTATGTTCCTCTTTAGTATTCTGGTTAAATAGATCATGAACACCAATGGATATGTATACTGTAAAAATGTATGCAATAAAGCAATCCAAAATATGGCTACAGATTATTCTCTTTTTTTGGTGATATGAAAAATGTTAAATGGCTTTTTAAAAGTTTTCTGAATAGACATTTGTCAAAATTGAATTTGAAAGATAATGTAAATGATGTTTCAGAATTCTGTTTTTCACAATAATACCCAATATTGAAGAATTGTGCAATAATACAAAAAAGAGTCTATGATTTATACTATATAAGAGGTGTGCTTTTTTGTAAGAAAAATTGTATTCTACAATAAATAAAAAGTACATTGAGATATATCCAAATTTAACTGTATTGGAACACCACAGTGAAGCGAAATAATTATTAAATTATAAATGAGTCATATTTATTACAATCGGCTTCACTTACGTACCAATATTGAGGACATGTTTTGCGAACCATCGTTCGCATAGTCGGCTCTAATGCTTGATCCAATGGTGTGGGTAGTTCTGGAGTTGCTGCTGCCATCTGTTGCTTTAGTCACATTAGAGCCGACGATGCGAACGATGGTTCGCGAAACATGTCCTCAATATAGATACATAAGTGAAGCCGATGTGTAATAAATATGGCTCATTTATAATTTAATAAATTGAGATACTTTAGTTTCCCTTATATTTTGTTTTAATTTTGAAATATGAATGAGTTCATGTACACAATTAAAACTTTACTTACTCAGTCACCACCATGCTGAGGATGGGAACATATATCCAAAAATGTTTCAAGATTTTATCATTTGAAATAAATAAAGTTTTAAGGTTGTTCATAGACTCATTCATATTTTAAAATTAGAGTGAAAGTAATTTCACAGTCAATAGTGGTTTGATTTTCTGGTACTCTTTTTTTAAAAGAAAAAAGTTTTATTGAAAAAAAGAACATACTTTTGAACAGCATTTTGAAATTTAAACTTTACAATACATATATTACATCAAAATATAATAATTTTATACAAACGTCACCTATTTTTTTTAAGAAATTGTAAATTCTTCACAGAACTATTTTCACAAATACTTATTTGCATCATCAGCCTATTTGGTAATAGTGCTTATCTTTTTTCCTTCTTATATGAGTTGTAAACATTTTCATTGACGAGCACTGCATTTGCTTGTTATCTTTTTACTAGAAGAGCAAAATGTCAGTAACTTGGTGTACTATAAGTAACATAAAACAAATAAAGCGCTTGGGAACTTTGTGTCTGATATGAAAGGCTAGCCAATGTTTTATTATATGCAAATATAAATGACCATTGCAGCTACCCGTTTAGTTGCTTAACACAAGGGCATTTTGATTCCCTCTTTTTACTCTTTGTTGCAATATGCAGTCACATTATACATGATTTCTTGCACATGCTAATGTATGACTCATTACTGTCTAGAAGACATGATTGCTTCTGAACAGAGTGTACATACTGACTAGCCATGTATGCACAAACTCCATTGTTCACATATTTTCCAATATGCTTCCATGCTTAACATGTAGCATATTGCTAGTGTATACAGTTTTCTTTCATTGTTAAAAAAGGTGTATTAAGTATTTTAATTGTTTTTTCCCCTAAGTCCAATTAAGATCTTTGTGGAAAGCAGTGATTTCTTTAAAATACAATGCTTTTCAGATTACAGAATTTGCATTCTCTTTATCTTTAGGCTCTGAAAGAAAAACTAGAATTAGCTGAGAGTGAAAATGTGAAGAAAGATGAAGCATTCCAAAAGCTCCAAGTTGAACTGCATGATGCTGGTGAAGAAAAACTGCTAGCTGAAAAGAAAGTTGCTGCTGTGATGAAAGACCTAAGAAGACAGCTAGCTGCTGAAAGAAAGAGAGTTGAAAAATTGCAAGAGCGAATTCGTGAGGTTGTTGCTAGTGATGGAAGCCATAGTAAGTCAGGTAAATAAAGTTAATGAAACTAATAGTTAATTGCACTTCACAATATTGCATATGTAGGTACTGGAAAGCACACAGAAACCAAGTACAGTATAATAAGCAAAGTAGAAATCTAAGCACCACCACATATTCCTAAATGTTTATTTGAATTTATTGTGTCATATACAGAGAAGGAGTCAATATCCAGAATTATTTTTTTATTGCATTGTAATGCACCAAAACTGGAATTAAGTTCTGGTACTACTAGAAAGGTCTGACCTTGAGTGATGAAATACCATGTGCATCGTTTACCTGCCTGTCATTTAGAAAGAAACGGGTGAAATAGATGAGTATTATAACTACACCCATCATGAATCTTAAGTTGCAGCAGTATGCATCAATTCTTGCTAAAAGTTCATCACAAACATTGGAAATGTTGCAGCAGGCCTATTAAGGCAAACCATGGGAAAAAACACAGGTTTTCAAAAAATGATCACGAGGATGCTCCATATTCCAAGACCCTCAACTTTAAAGCTTGACACAAATGTCAACATAATTGATGATCATGTTGTACAAAAACTGTCATTTATCATTACAAAAATATTGCAGAGATTATGAATATATGTATACTATAGATCAGCTCAAGACCTTGTATGAAAGTTCTAGCCTATAGGAAAGTTGCAGAAAAATGGGTGCCTCAAGTGATCAGTGATGAACAGAAGGCTTAGTGCATGATGGCATGTCAACAATGGAAAGGTGGGCTTTGGTGAAAACCAAACTGTTTAGATAAAGTTATCAAATACAATGGAGTTGCTGTGCATTATGACTCAGAGAAAACAGGGACATGTCCAATGGAAACTTCGTTCAAGTCCAATACTCAAAAGCCAAGGCCGAAGTTCAATCAAGTACAAGAAAAGTAATTCGCCTTATCTTTTTTGATGAGCAAGGCATTGAGTACTATCATGTGGCGAGTGAGCAATATACTAATATGTAAAAAAAAAAAAAGCTAGCCACAGGGAAGCAATAAATACTGCATAAAATATATTTGTAACAAAACTTCACTTATCTTTTAAGGAAATTGATGAAAATGTCAAAGCATTGATTGAAGACTAGTTTCACAAACTTTGTATCTTCAGTCACTTCCTTCATTGTCAGCAGTGTCAACGATCATTAGATGTTGCAATATTTTTGTATGTATTACCAAACTCTGAAAATGAAACAGAGTTAAAGGCAGAATTGATTGGCAGTATTTCAAAATTCACTATGTGATTTCTATTTATATTAGATATAAACAGACTGATAAATTGGCTGTGGCAGATCATTTTTGGCCATTTAACCATGAAATAAATCCAGAAGTTATTAAAACAAATGGTCTACTAGATGTAATGGTTTGGGAAAAAATATTCATTTTAAACAATGAAGGAAGTGATTGAAGATACACAGTTTGTGAAACTAGTCTCCAATCAATGCTTTGAAATGTTCATCATTTTCCTTAAAAGATAAGTGAAGTTTTATAAAAATTATTTGTGGTTGGTTTATTGACACTCGTCACTCACTTTTTCATATATTTATGAGAGACTAGTTTCAAAGGCCCTGGCCTCCATTTTCAATCTCTTTCCAACTGGCATCTGTTGTTGTCTGCTCTCTCTGGTGGTGGAACTATGAACTTTTTTGTCAAATTATCTACTGGCGGGATTTCAAAGTTCATTACGCGATCCTTATTTTTCCAGATGAATATGTTCTCCTATGTTGTCAATCTATTTTGGTTTATCACTCCTTTTAATAATTTTGGATTTGGATCAATGTCATGGTTTTCATTCCAAAAATGAAATGCTACTGCTGACTTGTCTTCTTGTTTCAATCTGATGTTTCTAAAGTGTTCTTTGACTCTGGTTTTTAAATTTCTTTTTGTTTGACCTATGTAGCATTTTTCACAATTCTTACAATTTATTTGGTATATTCCAGATTTGTTACCTGAAGGAATTTCATCTAGTCTCTCATAAATATATGAAAAAGTGAGTGACGAGTGTCAATAAACCAACAAAAACAAAAGATGAAATTCCTTCAGGTAACAAATCTGGAATATACCAAATAAATTGTAAGAATTGTGAAAAATGCTACATAGGTCAAACAAAAAGAAATTTAAAAACCAGAGTCAAAGAACACTTTAGAAACATCAGATTGAAACAAGAAGACAAGTCAGCAGTAGCATTTCATTTTTGGAATGAAAACCATGACATTGATCCAAATCCATAATTATTAAAAGGAGTGATAAACCAAAATAGATTGACAACATGGGAGAACATATTCATCTGGAAAAATAAGGATCGCGTAATGAACTTTGAAATCCCACCAGTAGATAATTTGACAAAAAAGTTCATAGTTCCACCACCAGAGAGAGCAGACAACAACAGATGCCAGTTGGAAAGAGATTGAAAATGGAGGCCAGGGCCTTTGAAACTAGTCTCTCATAAATATATGAAAAAGTGAGTGACGAGTGTCAATAAACCAACCACAAATAATTTTTATATTGATTTTGACGTCACTGTTACCAAATTCCTCCAAACACACATCAAGTGAAGTTTTGTTACAAATTATATTTAATGAAGCAGTATATTGTTACTGTTATTACTATTATAAAATATTCACGGTACCATTAAAGAGGAAAATTACAAAGAAAAGACCATACCTTGCTCAAATGAAATGGACCCTTCATCAGGATAATGTGCCCACCCATCATAACATAAAGACCCAGCAAACAACCAAATGAATTAGGCATTGAGGTTATGTCATATCGAACTTATTAACAGTTATCACAATTTCATTGTGATCATGATACTCAACAGTCTATTCAAAATGGGGTTCCGGTAGTGTTTTGAGCAATACACAGAATGCTGTTGTGTTGTGTCCGAGAGAGTACTCCAAAGTATTGTAAAAGAATTTAAATAAAGTTGTACAGTGTTTTCCATTAAAATAATGATTCTGGTTATTTTTGACACCTCCTTGCAGATAAGTTTGTTCACAGTCTCATTTATTATTTTACATCATCAGAAGCAAATGAAAAAGACATTTCATACTTTATATAAAAATGTGTCCAATGAATCATTATACTTCTCAGTTATTAAAAGACTGATTAAGGACAATACTATGTTTTCCTTCTTTGAAATTCTAATAGTTTGTCCTCCAGTGTTCTATCAGAAAAGGAATCCTTATTATATACACAACATTGTTATTAAAAAAAATACACTTAACCTACTCTAAAGAAAGTTCTTAGTTACCATAATAATTTGTTTAAAAAAAAAAATGGAAACAAGAGTAAGCAGATTGTTATTAAAATTAGGCAAATGAGTCAACCTTGTATACACTATTCTCCACTTACGAGATTTTTTAAGAAGACTAGTTTCTGGGAACTTCTTCCCTATCCTCAGTTCTGTGGTCGGCTGATGGTGCAACCTTGGTGTTGTGCTGCCCTCTGATAATCTGGTAAGTTTGATGACATCCATGGCAAGGATTTCAAAATTCTTAATAATGAGTATGTTTTCCCAAATCTGCAATTCTAGAGGTTTCTTTGTCTCTTTGATCAATTCTATTTCTTGCTTGATGATGTGATTCTCAGACCAAAACTGAATTGGAGATTTGGGAAAACATATTCATTACTAAGAAGCAGAACCTCTTGATGAATTTTGAAATCCTCACCATGGATGATGTCATCAAACCTTACCAGATTATCAGATGGCAGCACAACTCCAAGTCTGAGGAAGCACCAGTTGCACCTTCAGTTGACCATGGAACTGAGAATAGGGAAGAAGTTCCGAGAAACTGGTCTTCATAAAAAAACTCGTGAATTTGCCTAATTTTAATAACAATGGTGCTGCACTGTCTGAAATACTTTTCTTTATTCTATATAAAAGTAAGCAGAGTTGTCACATTGGCTCAGCAATACATCTACATTTAATTGGCTAAGAGATTTTAGTGGGTGTTATCTTTGTCACTGCATATAATTGAAAATCACTATAGCTCCTTACAGTTTTGATCTAATGCAGTTAATGTTTCAGTTTCAATACTTGGCAGTTCATTGTGTGAATAGATTGTCTCACAAATGCAATCTTCGTTTGGACACATTGTTGGTCTAATAATCTTCTTGGCACCAGGAAGCAGGTTGTTTACCAGCAGTCATATTTGTTACCTCCTAAATTAAGACAGATAGTTTTCTCTGCAAATAATGACTATATTAATCACAGGAGATAACAGTAATTATTAACGAAGAAATTAGGAATGAATATGAGAGAAATTGATCTGCGAGTTGCATTTAGAACTAGGAAATTGAAAGACAAAAGATACATATTGGAGAAATTCAGCAATACAGAATTACAACAGAAGTATAAAAACAAACAAAAGTGTTAAGAGGAACATGTATTTACATCAACAAGGATTTATCACATGAGCAGACAACAAAGAAGGAGAATAAATGAAGGAAGGGGTACGGCAAGGAAACAAAGGATTTAATGCATTTATATGTGGCTGAACAGAGAAGTAGCATGACCAGCATCAAAGATGATCACCATATGAATGTTGATGTAGCAGAGACAAATAAGCTGACTTCAGTACCCAGTATGAATGCCCAGAATTCACATAGAGATACTGTAGAGCACATAGATGGAGAGGAAGTGATAAACAGTGCTAATGCAAGAGAATAGGGCAAAACTGAGAAATGGTGATCACTGGAGTGAAGAAGAAATTAAAGACAAAATTGGATTACAGCCCATACAGAATAAAATAAGTGTAGGAACACAGATGACTAGGAAAAAGTGTAATAATTGTGGAGACACAAGGGATTAGAAAAGGAGATAGATTTAGGTAGGAGAGATTGAGAAATAGGGGCATGTTGACAAGGCAAAAAAAAATGGCTATTATGGGTAATAAGAAAGAATAGAATAGGTTCATGAGAAGTAAAGAAGTTATGAGCAAGTATGATGAAATTAGGTAACTGGTGGGGAGGGAGGGGTAAGTTTAATAATTTTAGTAAAAAAGAGGAGCCAAGAAAAGGGTAGAGGTGTAAGTGAGAAACATAAAAACGTGAGGTGACGTAAATCCACACTGACTGAAGTGATAGTAATAAAAAAAGTTGAAATAAGAGGTAAATAATCAACAGGGGAAGTGAAAAATATGCCAAAAAGTTGAAAACTAAAACAACTGGACAAATTGCAGAAAGGGAGAGAAACTAGAGTGGGTATATGAGAAGTAGAGAAGAAAGAGCTGCCCTAGTAGCAAAAGTGCCAGGGACCAGCCCAAGCCCAAGATATATTTGCTTTACTATTTTATAGATCATATCAGATATTGATTTTCTCCTCTGTGAGAACATGAGTATACTCTTTTGGTTTTTTCAGCAAGAATGGATCATGTTTTCCTAAATGTATTCTCAAGGTTACAAACAGTTTCTCCTTGAGTTGCATGAACAGCAAGGAATCTGACTATAAATGAACTTAATTCTATATCAGTCTTTAATGTCAGTAAGAATTATGTTTGAAGATTCTGTGCTCTAAAGTACATTGATATACAAAAAAATGCAACACCATCAAGGACTTTGGTTAATTGATAAAAATTAATCATTTCTCCACACTAGCTCAATATTTGGTGTACTACCCTTCAGGGAGCAATAAAGACATGAATTTGTACAGGTAGTCAATTCTACAGGTGATGAATGACATCCTGCAATACACTGTTCAAAGCATTCCACATCTGCTGTTGCAGTGGTTGTGGTTGGCCATGGAGAGCCAGTTACTTTCTTTTGCATCATGTCCCATACATGTTCAGTGGGAGAGGTGTCAGAGACCATGCTTTCCAGGGTAGTTGTCATATACCATTAAGAGCACGTTGCAATGCAGTAGCTGTATGAGGATGTGCATTATCCTATTAAAACAGCACATCTGCCTTCCAATTGAATAAAAAGTAGTAACACAGGATTAATTACCTGCTGGATATAGCTTGCACTAGTTTCATGTCCCTGCACAAATATCAAAGGTGAGCGTAAGTTGTAAGTGTGGCACTCCTCACCATGATGAACGGAATTGGGACTTTGTGTTTTGGGCAAATGCATTCTGAACGAGTTCACTCACCTGCTCTACAGTGTACACATACACAACTATCACTTTTGTAAGGACAGAACTTACTCTAGTCACTGAAGACAACAGCCATTCCAATTAATTCTTTCTTGACACATGGTGGTGCTGTGATATAAGAGGTACCTTAGCCAGAGGCACATGAGATTTGAATCCTACTGCAAGAAGATGGTTTCCAAAAGTCTGTGCTGACACACCAGGTGCTACTTGTGCCTTACACCTGGATTGCTTCCCTGGATGCTGTTTGGGCACCCAATGATACGTGTATGATATTTACGAAATGACTGCCAGAACCAGGTCTATGAGAGTATGTTCCACAGATTATTTGCTGGAAACACTGACACGTCACTGATACATTGTGCCCAACATATGCAGCAATTTGCTGATAAGTCCATCCAGCATCATGCAGGCAAACAATTGTACCCCATTCAAATAGCTGTAGCTATGCAACAGGAGCACATTCATGTTATGGCATGGCTTCACCTTAGACTGTCTTTTGACATGTTATTCAACTGTGATGGTACCAGTGACTGCCTGCAGAGTGGATACAGAGGTTGGAGACACACTCCTGAGGAGTGCCATCTGTTGCCCACTGAGCACAACACATCAATCACCAATTATTTTCATGTTCCAATGAAAACAATCTTGAAGGGTGTTGATTTTTTTTCTTCGTTTGTGTGTGCGCGTGCATGTTAGCCAGCAGACAGAGAACAGAAAAAGTTGTGGGGGAACAGAACCATTAAAAACATTGCAGCAAATGTATCTGAATGAAGGCTCTGTGTATTTACAGCAGAAATGTATTCTTTTTGTCATCTTTAACTTGTTGCTACTTGCAGATCTGAACAAATCTCAAGACCCAGAAACTAGTTCAATCTCATCCTGGAGCATGATGAGTGGACACTGTGAACCTCGTGACTCAAGTACAAGGGAAACAAGTCTCATAGCAGGCTCATTGGGGACTGTCAATGGCAATGTAAGTGCAATCGTTTTGGTTTAGTTCTATATGAAACCAACAAAGGTAAAATATAATTTGTTAGCAGTCATTTAATGGATCAATTATTTATTCATTTGTAAAGCTCAAATACATATTCTTGAACATGTATAGGATATAAAAAATTACAAAATAGTGGAACATGTTAAAACATTTTAAATTTTACAAAAATATAAAAATTACAAAAGTAAGATAATTTACAAAATTTAAAAATTATAAAATATTTTGTTACAGTTTGTTCCCAACATAAATGTGTGTAACAGATAAGAGGATAAAGTATACATGGTGAATTATCTAAAGCTTGCACTGCCAATATTTCTGAAATGGAAAGTGCTATTGATCCACGGTTTTCACAGCATTGTTTGGTAGTTAGGGGCTCGTATTTTAGCCTTTAAACAGATTTTAATAACACTTAGAAGGTGTATTTTTGGAGCAAACCTACACTTTTTGTAAATAGAACAATGCCTAATTACGTAAAAAAATCAAAACTACATTAAATTAGATTGTTAATGGTGTTTTCTGCGGGTTTCTAGTGCCAGTAGTTCACAAGATATCTTATTTTGAAACTTTTACACATCAACAACTGTACTACCTGTGGTATCGCAAGCTAAAGAAAAACAAAAGGGAGTGCACTGCCTCTGTGGGTCCTGACAGGCAAAGAGAAATTTGACCTTCAAAGCTTGTGTTCAAAATGACCACCTGCAGCTTCAATACAAGCTTCCGGTCTCCTGTGGTAAGACTGCTGCACACATTCTAGCATTTCAGCAGACATTTCAGGGCAGGCAGCAGTAAAATATTGTTTCATATCATCTGGTGTAGTTGGTATGTGCTTGTAGAGACAGTGTCTTTCAGTTTTCCCCATAGAAAAAAGTCTAACAGAGCCAAATCCGGTGAATAGGCCGGCCAAGGAACAGGTCCCCTTTGTCCAATCCATCGATTTGGAAACAATCCATGAAGACCAGCTGTAGTAATTTGTGCACTTTGGGCTGGGCAGCCAACACGCTGGAACCACAGTTTCCTTCTAGTCTGCAGAGGAACGTCTTCTAGCAACTGTGGAAGATAAGATGGAAGCTGTTAGGAGGCTAAGATACTTGTGCAAGTTTAGTGTTCCTTCTATAAAAAAGGGCCTATGAGCTGATGGTTCACTATACCACACCACATGTTTAAACTCCATGGATACTGATGCTCCACCTGACAAAGCCAACAGGGATTGTCAACATACCAATAGTGCATGTTTCTGCGGTTTACCTGGCCATGATTAGTAAATGTTGCTTCATCACTAAAAAAATTGTGATGAATCTGGAGTATCATGTTTTAATGCCCATGTATAAAAGTTAACAGGATTCTCAAAATGGTTTCCATGCAGCTCTTGATGGAGAGAGATGTGATGGGGATGGAACGTATGTCAATGGAGAATTTGAAGTACGCTTGCCTGACTCATTCTACTTCCACATGTGATTGTGCGGGAACTAATTTGCTAATCTACTGCAACAGCAGCCAAAACATTAATTTCTCCTACATCTCAGTCACCTGTTTGTTTCTGTTACATTTTCTTGGTGTTACACTACCACTTTCACGTAACTGGCTGAAGAGGTTGATGAATAATTGCTGAGATGGTTGACGTCTATTGGGATATCTTTCCATATACACCTTACAAGAACAAACTGCATTCTTCCTAAACTCTCCGTATACCATGAGCATGTCGGCTTTTTCTGCATTGGTAAACCCCATCTTCATTCACAACCTACTGCTTGAACTATCACTAACTGACTAGAACATTGTAATGCACAAATGAACCTTAAATACGTGTAAACAAACTATAACAACATTGTATCTAGTGACTAAGTCGGTTGAATGGAACACATAATTGTCAGTGTGTAAAAGTTTCAAAATAAGGTATCTTGTGAACTACTGGCACTAGAATCCTATGGAAAACACCATTAACATTTTAATTTACCATACTTTTGATTTTTTGTGTAATTAGGCATTGTTCCATTTATAAAAAGTGTATCTTTGCTCCAAAAGTACACCTTTTAAGTGATATTAAAATATATTTAAAGGCTAAAACTACGAGCCTCTAACTACCAAACAATGCCATGAAAACTGCACATCAATAGCAGCATCAATAGCACTTTCCATTTCAGAAATATTGGTGGTGCAAGTTTTAGGTGATTTTCCCTGTATAAATAGGACTGATATTTAACTATATCAATGTTCTAACTTAATTATTTTAGGAAGCAAATACTTATAAATATAAATCTATGCTGTAAAAACAATTTTTGAGATTTTACACAATTCTTACGTTTTTTGATCATTTAATTTCTTTTAGTGTTTGTGGCAGTTTGTTGTATATTTAGTACTGTTATAGAGTGTGTCTGGCTTGGATATATAATAAAATAAAAATTAATATCTTGAGAAGTAATGGAGGTAATTATTGCTGGTTAGTTTCTATGAGTAGAGAAACTCAAATTGTTTTTACCTACAAAGTGAACCTGTATAATACAATTAGTAGCACAACAGACAAGGGTTCTGTGTTCCATCTCCAAGTGCGTTTTAGCACTGTAAGGTAACATTGTTGACAGCTGCTTGAATGTGGTGGTATAGGTCTGGTAACTAATGAATGTGGTACACAAAACTCCACTTGGTAAAGCTGAATGGCATAAGGTCTGGGCTTCTAGGGACCAAAATATCAGATGACTGCCTCTTCCAATCCATCCACTCCACCACCCTGGAAAGTTATAGCCAAAGAAATGTAACATCAGTTTTAATAATGACATGGCACCCACTAGATCACCACACCACAATGAAGTTGTGGTACAGCATATAATTCCAACATGTCTAGGTTCCTTGGTCAATTAATGGTATATTTCAAGAAAAAGATTAGTTCCGTGATTCTGTCTTCAGTTCTTATAAATTTATTAGTAATAAATATGTAAAATATGAAGCTATTATAAGAAAATTTTCATCATTTCTTATAAGATAAGTGAATGGAAATGAATTGTTCTTTCACACTGGCTGTGTGTAGGCTGAAGTATGGAAAGATAGAGTCAGACTGAAAAATTCAATGCCATAGCCGGGATTTGAACCATGGATCCGTGGTTCAAATCCCGGCTATGGCATTGAATTTTTCAGTCTGACTCTATCTTTTCAAATGGAATGGCATCTTTGATTTTTGAGCAAATTAGGTTTTTTAAGGAGAAATGGTTGACTGGTGCTAGTTGAATGTTTTGTTTTTTGAAGACTTTTTTGAATTTATCATAGGCCCATGGATGGTAAGTGAATTTTTTGAAAATCATATTAGTTTCTGTAGCTGAGAGGGTTGTGGTTTCCTTTAGTAGCTTCTTCTTTTTTGCTAAGTTCACTTTTTTGTCCACTAATGATTTGGAAAAGTTATTTTTTTGTGCTATTTCAATTATTTTGTTGTATTCTGTTTTGTATTCTTCTGCTGTGAGAGGGATGTTTATCAGTCTGTGTGCTAAACTACTGAAGATTGCCTGTTTGTGGGATCTTGGGTTGTAGCCATTAGCTTTTATGTAGTTGTCTGTCTGTGTTGTCAGTTTCCAACCCTGTAGGTATACAAAGAAATGTCATCTTTGTTCTGGGTTTAAGATGGAATCATTATGCACGCTTGCCTTGCACAGAATACCTCATTAACAGAAAGTTTAGACAGTGGTTGATTCTGCTGCATATCAAAACAAATAGTGATTGCCTCAGCGTTTTCCTCTTTCACTAGCTGATAAAACTGTTTTGAATGCAGCTTGTGCAATCTGTACATGGTTCTTAGTTCATTTCTCTTTTCCACATCTGCCTCTGTCTTAATCTTCATCAGTTCCAATTTGCAGGTTGAGCATGTGTCAGTCTCTGGTGTACGGAACGAAAGATTGAAGTTCTAAAATATGTATTAATATTTTGACAATGAGCAGACTGGTAGATTTCCTAATTTTTTTTCATTGTAAAAATTGGTCCACATTTTTCTGATTTAAGTTCTGGAGATAAATGTCCTCTCCTTGATTTTGCTCTTTCATTGTGGCTTTCTCTACATCTGTACTTCTTAATGTCTTGCTTTGTAGCAGCAGAAAAGCCCTTTTGTAATTTTCCTGATGTCATCTCCTCTGGCTTCCTTTGGCACATTCCTAGATAAGTGAAATTGTCTAGCCAGAAGAGATAATCTATCTTTTGACACCCCTGTTATTCCTTGGAAGCTTGCAGTGCATACTGATAATACTCGGCCATCATTAGTTCTCACGCTTTATTTAATGCTAGCAGTCTGCTATTTGCTGCTTCTTTCTTCACCACTCTGCGATTAGGAAATTTAATACTCATATTTTATATATGAGTATTCATATATGAATATGAATAAGTAATTTATCTTGATCTATTTTGCTGAACACGGGAAGATGTTGGTGAAATCCACTTATATAAGTCAAATCAGCTACATCACAGTTCTTATGCCCTTTACTTATAGGATTTTGTGGAGTGCACTCAAGACCATGTGAACATGAAATTGCTGGAGTATGAGCTTTCCTTGACTTGCATTTTGATTTCCTTTCCTTGTTTTTGCAATTCCTAGCTCCCGCGCATTCTACAACTGGTACAGTTTCACAATCTGAGCTCATGTCCATTGTGCATAGGACAGTGCAGTGTCTCAACTAAGAATAAAATGTCATGTAAGTATAACAAAGCTTTCAGAAATAAATGTGAAATCCAAACACACAACCTGAGTTTGCAGTTATTGCCAACGGTGCAGCAGTGTACAAAGCTTGCAGAAATGATTGAGAATTCCAAGAATCACAACAGTGAGATGACACTCAATGCCAACATGTGTTTCATAGAATAGAGGTTGCTTCATACTGGATCATAAAATCATAAATTTGCATCTATCAACTTTTGCTTTAACTGAACAAGTGCATCTATCAAGTTTGAAAAAACTGCTAATATTCCCTACCTTCTACACAGTACATGAATCGAATTTTGCAAAATCTGATTTCACAGAATGATGCAGAAGGTGAAAATTATGCTGATACTGTATATAACTCAATTCTGTAAAATTTTGCATCTATCGAGTTTTGAAAAAATGCTCCTCAATTATTCTTAATTTCAAAATCTATTTTCATCCTATTTCCTCCATCATCCCATAAAGGGTTTTAAAGTACACTAGTCACTCTTCTGGATCAATATTCGGCTTCTCTACATATTTATTGCATGATGATTTAACAACTTCTCACACCTTGTGGACATCTCCCTCCCTTAGCACCCTAATTATGCCACCTTCTTTTCTTTTTCCTTCCACTTTAATTTCTTTTTTATAAACGTTGGTTGTAAAATTCCCTACCCTGTAAATACTCTGCTTTAGTTTCATCATTTCCTTCTTCTCTCCATTTTTTAACCTTTGTTTCACTAACTTTCTGCACACTTTATACCAACCCTCCCCCAGTTTAACAATTTTTTTCTTACCTTGATTTCCTCTCCTACCACTTGCTGCCTATTTACTGCCTCTCCTACCTATTTACTGCTTTCTCAATTTCGTTTCCTTCTATCATACAATTAGTACCTAATTGACATATCTGTCTGTAACTTGAAACCAAAACTTGCTTAAACTCACCACTATACTCATCTTTCCACTTAAATCTCACATAATGTTTACATTTCTTTTTCCAGCCTCCCAAATTCTGTTTTATCTAGTCTTAGTGTTTTTATATCTACTATCAATGGAAAGTGGCCACTACTAAAACTTAAGTTAAGGATTAAATTATAGATGAGTCGTATTTATTACACATTGGCTTCACTTACGTACCTATATTGAGAACATGTTTCGCGAACCATGTCCTCAATATAGGTATGTAAGTGAAGCCGATGTGTAATAAATACGACTCATCTATAATTTAATAATTATTTCGCTTCACTGCTGTGTTCCAATACAGTTAAATTTCGATATGTTAAGTTAGGGACTTTAAAATTCTCCAAAACACATTCCAAATTAACCCACCATAAAATATAATGAATTACCCTTTGCCCATTCTTATTCACTAAAGTAAGTTCGCCATAAATGTCTTCACCTTATTTCCCATTTAAAATATTCAATAAACCGTTTTTACAAAATTCAGTTAACTTATCACTAGCTTTATCTGTCGCTTTTTCTTTACTTTCTCCTTCCTATTTCCCTTTTTACCTTGTTCATCAGTCGCCCAATAGTTTCTTGTTTTCACATCCTTCTCTCCTAATCTAATATTAATATCTTCCATTACTATAAACACTAAATTTACATATTTTTCCTTTAACTTTTCACAGTCCTCTTCCAGTTGTATAAATAGGTTAGGATTATGAAACTGCTAGGATACAGGTGGATTATATAGGTACACTATTCCTAAGAAAATTATACAGTCATCCAAATATTCTTCTTCCATTATTATCCAACAAATACTGTGTTGCCTGGACCACATTGCTTTAATTCCTTTGCTTAAAGGTTTCCTTATAAAGCATTCTGTACCACCAGACATTCTCCCTTTGGTCACTGTCTTTTGCTCTTTATACCCATATATATAAAATCTTTCACCATAACTTTTTTCTTCCTTTAACCATGTTTCAACTATCCCCAAATAGTCTACCTTGCTCAGTAACTGATTCAAAGTTCCTGTATAAATTTTACTTTTCAACCCCTCATAGCCCACCTCGGTAGCGTAGATGGTAGCGTGTCTGCTTCGTGTTCAAGAGGTCCCAAGTTCGAATCTCAGTCAGGGTGAATTACCTGGATAAGGTTTTTTGAGGTTTTCCCTTATCCTGAAAGACTAATGTCAGATAACTCTAAGCTCCATTGACCCCGGACTCATTTGAGCATCATTTCACCCATTTCATTCATCGTCCAATATGATTTAACATTGGAGGACGTAAATGTAAAAAAACAAACTCGCAGTTCCAAATGCCAAGGCGCAGGATGTATGCTCATTTAATTACATAAAACTAAATTGTATTTCACTGAAATTTAAATATATAACAGTGAATTACATATAAATGCATTATGTATAAATAACATTCTATTAAAATGTTTCTAAATCACATTTTTTCTGGGACCTACAAATATTTACATATAAATGTGAATTACTTAGAACTGGATTGTGATTAAGGCAGGTTCAACTGTAATTAATATGTGTTAGATGCAGATGTGATTCCAGTATAGTTAAGTTATAAAGGAGGAGCTTCTTTTAGAGAATAATCAGTGTGATTTCCTAAAAATGCAAGTTCAATAAAAGCAAGTTTACGACTACACATAGAAAGTTAACTTTCATCCTTTTTTAATTATACTTGTAAAAACTCTTTGTGAGCTGTAAAGGTTGAAAAATCTTTCTTTATAACGAAGTCACGATTTTAGTTGAATGAAATTTGTGGTTGCATGGGGCCTGTGAGGCCCACGCTATATTTATGTGATTATATGCCTGTATTTCTTTTTTTTTCCCTATTATTGGCTTTATTTAGGATAATTATACATGCGTTTTATTAGTATAATCATACTAAATACAAAGAAGTTAAGCTAAGATTATAAGATATTGACAGACAAGACATTTTCGCCAATACAAGTGACAAAAGCTCACTGAGATTATATAGAGAAATAAAAACAACCTGGGTGAGGGAAGGATATATAGATATATGTAGTAAGTTAGGGCGAGAACAGGAGTGAGAAACTTGAAAGGTATAGGTCAAGAGAGGGAGCTAGATAAATGTTCATTGTGTGGAGAAGAGAATGCAGATTTCCATTGTATATTAAATTGTAGTCAAACAAAGATATGGAGAGAGCAGGCTTGGCTACGTAAATGGGACAGTTTGGGGGGTGAAGTAGTAATTAGAAAAATTCTGTCAGTAAAAGGGGAAAAGAACAGGAGAAATATAGGGAATTATTTAGGGAAAGTTAAAGAGAGATGGCTAAGAACAATTAAGAGAAAAATCTAGAGTGGGATAAGTGAAATGGCAAAATCTGTAAAAAGGAGTAGAGGGCCTGCAATTCACAAAAACCTAGGGTTAGGTGTATGGGGACCGAATTATTATTCAATGGTGGGTGACATGATAGGATTTTCAGGATTTAGGAATATATGGCATTTTTCAGTATTGATTTTATAATTGTAATTTTGATTTTGTATTTCCATTTGATGTTGAAAAGGAAAGATGAGAAATTACAAATTACAAAATTACTAAATACATCAGCTAAAATAAAATTGGAATAGAGTGTACGTATATAATTTGTATTACAATATATGTAAAGAAAATAGCATATTCTTTTAAAATATATCTTGTTAATATAATTTTGAGTCGAACTAGTACTAGTACAGTCCTTTTTTACATCCCATAAAAAATTTTACAAACAAAAATCAGGACTATCTATGGGCAACCCACTGTCCCCATTTCTGGCAGACCTCTTCATGAGCTTACTGCAAATCCATATCACAAAGGCATTCCCACTAATTTTTAAACATTGGTATAGATATGTGGATGACATTTGGGAAATAGTAAATAAGAAACAAGTTGATGATGTGTTAAAACTACTAAATTTACAAAATCCTGCAATAAAATTTTCCATAGAAAAAGAGACAATGAATTCCCTTTCTTAGATTTGAAACTATTTAGAAAACATACAAAACTAGAATTTGGTATACATAGGAAGGAAGCACACATAGAAAATTTCATAAGATCTGATGGATATAACCCAAGACAACACAAGCATGCTGTTATCAAATGTTTAACACTAGAAGGACCATATGGGTCATTTTGACAGGTTAACGTTCTTTAACAAAGTATATACATTGAGGTAGTGTGATTATCGCTTTAATATTTCATGTCTTTTAACGAAATAGAGCAAGGGTGATTCCCTAAAATGTTTAAGTTTTTATAGCAGGTTTTAAAAAAAGTTATACACAATTTTTACCTTAAAGTACCATAGCCAGTCATTTTGACCGGTGCAATTATTTTGCACGTATCCTAACTAAATAATGGTAACAATGTATTCGAAAGCTATCCAAGGTTTTCGGTCATTGTTGTAGCCCAGTTTAATAATGTTTAGCGCTAGAGTAGGCATGTTGTAACTAACAATGATAACAATGTGGTCTGAAAATAATCCAAGTTTTGCTATCATTGTGGAAGCTTAGTTTGAAAAAGTTTAGCTTCAGAACAGACGTGTTTTAGATGTCGTGTCAATATAGTGAATGGTAAAATATTTTTGAGGCCATACTGTATCATTGCCATGTCACATCACAATCACCACCGTAAGTATATTCGTGAGGATGAAATGTTGAATTAGTTCCATAGTTTACCATACAATGAGTCAGGAGAGAATATATTTAGTGATGATGAATTATCCAATAATGAGGACGATGTTGAACATATTCCTCATCAATTGGATAAAAGCGAATCGTCGGAATTGGACGTTGGTGATAATATGATTGAAGAACCTGTACAGGAACAAGCAAATGACCCTGTTGCAGTACCACATGACCCTGTCCCATGCAAGAGAATCAGATTCAATCGAGGACGTTGAGCTCCACAAGAAATAAACTTTCCAGCTGTGGGAAGTAACGAGTCTGCTGTTGATGGTACAATGTGGACAAGAATTGAACCGGGAAATACACCTGGCAGACGTGGGCGCCACAATGTACTGACAGAAAGGCCAGGTCCTACAGATTACGCAAAAAAACTGATAGTGAGTGGAAACTATGCCAGCGCATGGCGAGTATTGATGGATGCTGACATTCTTCAGAATATAAAAAAATGCACAGACATAAGGGCCCCTCAAGACCTTCAGGACAATTCCTGGATTCTTGAGCTAGACCAACTTGAAGCAGCTATAGCCATATTGTATGCCCGTGGACAATATGGAGGGAAGAACTTCCCCTTGAAATTTCTGTGGTCAAAGGTGTGTGGACCACCATTTTCCTCTCGTGTTATGGGAAGGAACACATTTATTGAGATCATGAGGGTCATGAGATTTGATGATAAACATACACATGATGAAAGACTGAAGACAGATGGCTTTGCAGTGGCCACACTATCTGGAGCCCATTTGTACATAACTGCAAATTGAGCTACGATCCAGGTGCAATTATTACTATAGATGAGCAGCTGTATCCATGCAAGGCTCAATGTCACTTTACTCAGTATATGAGTAAATAACCGGATAAGTTTGGTTTGAAGTTCTGGCTTACTGCAGATTCTGAAACAAAGTTTATGGTGAATGGGTTTCCTTATTTAGGAAAACATGATTGAACGACCACCTAACAAGTCAGTACCAGAGCATGTTGTCACACGACTTATGCAACCTTTCATTTCAAAAGGAAGGAATGTTACTTGTGACAATTTTTTACTTCTAAAAATCTTGCTGATCAGTTGAAACAAAAGAATACAACTATGGTAGGCACATTGAACAAATTGGTGGAGAGAGGTTCCTCCTTCTGCAAAATCTACCGCTGGATCTTTGTATGACACCATCTTGTACAGATCTGATGATATTACCATCACGTCATATCAAGGAAAGTCAAAGAAGAATGTCCTTCTGTTAAGTTCAATGCATCAGTCTGTGGATGTGGATCAAGGAACCCAGAAGAAACTTCCAGAAACTGTGAGCTTGTATAACTCCACAAAATGCAGAGTTGACATTCTGGATCAAATGTGTCGCCTATGCACAGTCAAGTTTGGTTGCCGGCGGTGGCCAATGCATATTTTCTTCAATGTACTGGACCTTGCTGGAATCAATGCATGGATCCTATACCAGAATGTCACAGGAGGGAAAGTAAGTATGCAAGACTTTCTTCTAAAGCTAGCAGAAGAACTTTCTTCTCAATATATGCTGTCAAGGAAAGGACCAACAAATGTAATTGTTGGAGTCACCGAACAAGGTAGGGCACATAAAACATGTCAAGTTGGAGGCTACAAAGGTCCTAATAAAACCAAGAATATGTGTATGAAGTGTAAGAAGTATGTGTGCGGCCCATGTTCAGGAAATGTTCAGTACATGTGTGCTAAGTGTTTCGACCAAGATGGCGGATTTGACTAAATACAGAAATGAGCTATTTATGTGATCATTGTATGTATCACACTGTACTGTATTGTTACCATGTTACAAACTACTTCAGAATGCTAAAGTGATATAACTAAGTATGCATATCATCTATATGATCCCATGTTTTGTAAGCAGTGTACTTCAAAGTGTAATGGATTCACGCTGTTTAATGAGTAAATATTGTGTAAACTCCTTTAAAATGTAGCTAAAGGTACTATTTCATGCATAAAATATCCTGATTTAAATTGTATTATAAATGAAATGCTGAAAACCGATTGAAAAAGGTACCGATCAAAATGATTGATGTTGGTCCTTTTAGATAGCAAGGCAATGTTGGTCCTTCTAGTGTTAACTTTACAGGCTGGTTAATGTACCTTGATACAAGATGGAATATATCAAAGAGTACAATAATATTATTCACATTGCAGAATACAATGGATTCAGTGCTGAATTGGTCAAAAAGAAAATTGATAAATTCAAAAGACAACAAAGATGCAAACAAGAAACTACTCTTTCCCCAATCAGAAATAAAACTTAATACAGAAAATTAACATATCATCCCAGAGCTACACACCTTTTCCAAAAAGTCTTCTAAGAGCACAACATTACTTTGGTCCCACAGAGCAAATTCAGCATACAACACCTTTTGAAATTACATAGTACAAAGGAGATACCTACAGACAAAAAGTCAGGTGTGCACCAGATAAACTGCAAAGGCTGTGACAACTTTAACATTGGAAAAACTAAAAGGCATTTGAACATTAGGCTTAAAGAGCATTTTAGGGACATCAGGAACAAAGAAATAGATAAATCGGTGGTAGCGTACCATTTTTGGAAGAATAATCACGATATAGAACGAGAAATCCGCTAATTAAAAAGTGTTCAGGATGCAACTGCATTAACCACATGGGAAAAAATGTTCATAAAGAAATATGAAAGAAAATGGTTTAATTTCGATACTACCTTTGAAGAGAACCCAAACTTCAAGTTCATCAAGATACCAACAGAGACGCCCCTATCACCTCCAAGGAGTTCGCCAAACCAACAACCATTAGTCGACAACAGCTGATGATGTTAGGAAGATCCTAACAGAAGGTGTTATAGATAAATACTAGCAATAAATGGAGCATTGAGTACTAGTTCGACTCAAAATTATATTCATTTTGTGCTTCATTGTATCATAGTCCATACACATTGGAATATATCTTGTTATTCAAATTGTTCAGTTTCTCAGTCATCAATTCAACTATTTCTTCTCTATTTTGCTCAACTAAGCAGTTATCCAAAATAATTTTGCCATGTTTTTTCAAACAGAGAAGAGCATTGCATTTCCCACATGCATATTTAGTTTTGTTATTCTTTTTTACTTTACTGCAGAGTTCACATTGTTCTCTTTTCAATGGTTCTGGTGGATTTGGCAACTCATCTGCTGTGGGTTCAGGTTTATATTTCTTTAGAAGCTCTTTCAAAGCATTAGGTATGAAAATAAACCAACTACAAATAGTGTTTGCAAAGTATTTTAAGTTACAAATTATTATAATTGTATATAATTGTTTGCTTCACTGTTAATAGCTTCATATTTTACGTATTTCACAACTTATTAATGAAGAAAAACATGTCATCAACATGTTACTAGAGGAGGTGCTAGGGGCCCACTAGACCTGTATGACACCTAACTGCTCATTTGTCATTCTTACAGTTAGAGTAATAAAAAAAGATAAAGTTTTCGCTGCAGCAAACTTTCAAATAAGGTGTAATGTTAGACATCCTAGTCAGGCAGTTACATGAATTACATTTAAATAAAGCTATGGGCCTTCCAGACCCCGTGCGACCAATGGAGGGGTAATGGAATTGCCTAAATTAGTCTGTATCCCAAAATGCTTGTATATTCACCTGTACAAAGTAAGACAAAGTTAAAAAAGTTTTATGCATGCTTGTTAATTTTTTCTATGAATTACACTGGATACCTACAAATCACAAGAAGAGACCAATCAGTAAAATGTATTTCTAAAACCTTTCATTCATAACTAATTACAGAATATGAAACCAGCGTAACAAAGGCATATATTGATAAGTCGACATGAAAAATTCAATAATACGTTAGTCTGTATATGGCTAGTGGGAAGAAATGATTAATTTCCATCAATTAATTTAAGAGTTAAATGATGAAACCTGGGACTCAAGTACTTAATCTCTGTTTCATATAACCTTGCCGCGCTGAAATGTATCACTCCGCGTTCAACTACCTTCCCCCTCACCCTTATTGGCTAATGCTTTTGCACCATAGGCCATAGGCGGTGCCTTCCCGTCACATTTAAACGTGCAGCAAACGTCATAATAATAGCTGGGAAGATAAATAAAATCATACAAATAAAGATGTGAAGGCATGCAAAAATACAAGTTTATAATGAACTGAGCAAGTTGAAACTAAATGACTGAGCAATGAAACTGAAAGAGTTTATAATGAAAGGCCTTTGGCCTTTTCCACTGGGATTTTTTTTAAACCAACACACATACCTTTCAAAAATGCTTTTCTTTCAGTCTTAAAAGTCGTGTTACGCCATACCTTACTTTTCGTGTGTTCTTCGTCTATTGCGATTTGTATCTCGGTACAGTCTTATTGTCCTTAAATAACGTCTTCGCCACACAGCAATATCGCCTCTGTCTTTTAGCACATTTTTCTTGCCTCTTTTTTCATTCACAAACCCCAGCTGTATAAGCAATCTGCTGAAATTTGGTAAATCTGCATCCTAATTTACAGCAGACGAAATGTTACTTTATGTTAAGGAGTTCGTTTCTAAAGAAAAAACTATGCACATGACGACGCACAACACTTTTCACGTATTTTTTCCGAGCACGCACTTTTGTTTATTCCTGCTTTTGCCCGGAGTGGTAAGTTTTCCTGTTTTCTCAATTTCACATCGCGATGTTCCTACGGATCTAACACTCGACACCTGTAACTTCAGAGCACAGCTGTTCGACTTCTCTCTCTGACAAAGACGGATTCTTCTCTGTGAGTGCATTAAACACATGCACCAAATTCTTTTTTCGCCTGTTTGTAAAGAATTATCCTTGCGATACTTCAGCAAAAACCTGGCGGTAGACTCTGCCATTACACATATAATAAGTACACTCGCAATAATCGATCAATAAAATAATTTTCCTCGCGCACTGGATACAACACATCGTCGAATGACGATATATGACTAATCCAGTTCAAAACAAGGTCAGTGATAAAAGTCATATAAACAAATGTCACCACTACCGCTAAATCACGTGCTATCGTGCCATGTGCTTGAGAGCAAAGGAACCTCCTCTTTACTTCGTTTAAGAATTAACATGCATTTCAGATAAATCAACTCTGTTGTGTAATATGTTTAATTAAAATAGTTACGAAAATATAAATTTGACAATTCTCTTCCATCATATAAAGATATATCACCATGTTAAATAACGAACTAATTTTTACCGCACGACAGTCTATACTACAATAGTAGCCAATGAGAGATTATTAGGTCACGTGACCGTTAAGAGATGTGGGGCAAGCTTATGTGAAACAAGGTATACAATAGTAAGTCGCCACAAACAGTGTATCTCGGATACGAGAGCCCCTAGTGGTTTACCGGGGAAATATGAGTCAATTGGAGAATTTAATGTCATGGTGACAAATTGGCCATGGTAGCTCAATGGGTAAGAGTGACTGGACAGAAACCAGTAGATCTGTGGTTCAAATCCTGGCCGTGGCATTGAATTTTTCATGTCGACTCTATCAAACCAATACCTTAGCGTGTATACGGCTAGTGTGAAGAAATGATTTATTTACATCAATTAACTTAAAGGCATATATCTTAACTTCTCTATTACATTGAAGTAATGATCATAAAAGTTATTTAATGACAAAGGTTGCTGAGGCTAAGGTCTGACAAAATTCCTCGAAGGACCTTAAGCTTAGGTCTGCAATGTTTCTTTCCTTTTTGCTAACTACATTTAATGGATCGCCAGTGTCCACTGCCCTTGGTGCCATATGTAGTAAGAAAGGTTTTTAAAACTATTTAAGTAAAGTCTGTCTGCTCAACGCAAGTGCATGACGGCTGCTTTCTTTGAGGAACCCTCATAATCGTTTTACAACATGGACCCTCCTCCTGACGGTCCTTTCTACAAGGTTGCAACATTTTAACATCACCGTCTTGCACCTAATGAAACAGAACAACAGGAAGTTGGAACTTTGGCAACTGAGACTCCACGCGGAGTAGACATGCAACTGTCATTTTCAGAAAATAGGGGTTGCTATTGGTCCCCAACGTCAGTGTTCCATTTCTGAAGTGTGGAGATAGATTTATGACGGTCATTAGTGGGCGGAAAGGTCAGGTCCTTTGAGGTCCCTTTTACTGGGAACTGCACACACGTTGGCTAAACAGACTTTACCAAAGAATAGAATTAAAATAATAATGATAATAATAAAGCTTTTATATCAGCTATAAGGTTAATCCTGAGCAAACAAAGTAATATTCTCAGTTTATCGCAGTTTAATGTTTGAAATTTTGAAGTATCCAGTTTGTTCTTTGTTCCTTACAAAAGTATATTAGGGAGTAAGTTTACAAGGGAACTATCATTGTGCTCATACCACTATGCACCTGAAAATTTGATGGTACTATGTCTGTTGTATATGTACCAAAAATCTGCTGCGGAGTAGAATACACCCAAAACTGAAACCTGGAAAGTGCTACATGCAACCACTTGCAAGTAGCTGCTGGACATCCCCCATCAGCTCAAGTGAGTATGGGGGATGGCATTCCTTACGTAAGCCATGTTTAGACTGCTACCCTCAGGGGTAAATAATCCCTGCCACACAATGCTGTTTTATTATGCTGTATGTTTCTTTGTATTCTGGACCCATTTTTGGGTACTTCCTGCTATACTCTGCCCTCGGTACACAAAACCCACATAGAGCAGAGATGATGCCATCAAACTCTCAAACGCGTACAGCTGTGAGCATAGTGATAGTAGTTCCCTTGTTAGTAACTTAGGCTATTCATTTTACTACCTTGTTTGTCAAATCCAAATAAAAGAAGCAAGGTCATTCAACTCCATCAGCAAACTTTAAACATTTTGAATTGCATACTGCACTTCATGGTGTTAGTTTAGGGCTTAGAGTTAAAGTATATGTTTTCCTGTCTTCCATTGAAGCATTGCATGACAGGATACTAACACAGGTTACAGAGTTCATGGTTAACAGAAAATGGAGGATGGCTTTACAATCAATTCTAACATTTAAATGATTTTTATGTATTTAATTTCTTGTAATGTTTTATCTTGCATGAATTTTTTTATTTGAATGTAAATATTTTTCTAGGTATCACCTTCCCCTGATGAACAAGATCTAGGACAAGAAAACCTTAAACTTCTTGACAGAATTACAGCAATGCAGCAGGAAAAGTGGGTGTTAGAGGAAAGAATAAATCACCTAGAACAAGGTAGTGCAGCAATGGTAGAGGATCTTATGCGTAAAACAGCAATTATTGACTTCTACTGCATGGAAGGACGTTCAGGTTAGTATGTTATTTCAGGCATTATCTTATGGTTTGAATACATATGTTTGTTTAATTTTATATACACAGTGCCTCCCCACCTGACAGTCATGATCGGAAAATAAAATTCTTTCTTATTATAAGATTGGCATCTGTCATTTTCAAATATATATCCAAGTGTAATTAATGAAGATAATGTTCTCAGTTCGATCACGTGAGATGCGTGTACCACATTCGGCAGTGCTGGTAGGAGGGGCAAGCTTAGGATCTGCTGGAGTCTGCAGTACGGCCCGCCTCCATATATACCTTTAACTTTTGCAAAGATTGTAGCAGATAAATGTATACTTCAGATTTAATTTTTCCATTTTAGTGCAGTTTCCACATCCATTTGTTCTATTTGGCATCCTCTAACACATGCTGTAGATAACAATACTTTCAATGTAGTCATTCTTGCAATTGGTGAATATATTTCTTCATTTTCTTCATACATTTGATGAAATCCTTTTGCAACTACTCTTGCTTTGACTCCATAAATCCACTTTATTCAAATATGTTCTTAACCAAAGGTTTATCCACTACCTTCCAAGTTGTTTTTCTCTAGGAAATGTTTTTTTTTTTTCATTGCTTCTTTCCACTTAACTGACTCAGAACCTCTAATTGCTTCTTCATAGTTTTCTGGAACACTTGCATTGCAGAAATTTTCATAAATAACATAGTCTTTATATCTTTCTGATAATTTCCTTCTCCTTTGCCATCTTTTATTTGCCATCACCTCCTTGCTGTCTTCATTGCTAGCTACCTCATTACTAAAAGCCAATGTACAGCAGGACCATCAAATATGCAAACATTGAAAACAAAGTAATGAAGTACTCTGCGATCTTGTGAATTATTGCCTTGCAAGTGTATGCTGACGCAAGGTCAAGGTGCAATATAACATGACTGTTTTGTTTCCTCTGGCAGTGAGGCGGTTGTCATGGCCAGCTATTCCTACCTGTAGTTGTTTACATGTGTAACCAATAACAGTACAGTCCATGTGCACTATACCTATGGAAAAATGCACACACCTCCAGCCTTTACTCATTACTTTCAGCTCTGTCTCTCTTCTCTTGATTTTATCTCTTATGTTCTTATCATGACTATTTTCTTCAATAATCTTGCCGAATTCATCTTTATTGTTTTCTTCATCATCTGTATATTCTCTTAATCTTGTAGTTTGTTCCACAAATCTCACATTCCTGCTAATGATTATCCTGTTATAAACTAGCACTTTGTATCCTGTTTCTATACATCCTATTGGTTTTCCTCTCACTGCTTTAGCATTCAGCTATGAAGTTCTTCTTTCTTCAGGAATTCTCACACACAGTACTTCCATAGAGTTTTAAATTAATTACATCTGGTTTCCTTCCTGTAAGGATTTCCACTGGGGTCTTTCTTATTTCTGCATTTGTCAACAGATTATTTTCTATGCACATTGCTGTTTTGACATCTTCTAGCCATTATCGCTTGTCAAATCCTCTTCCTGCTATTAAACATCTAGCTCTGTCCATCAACGTTCTGTTGAACCTTTCTGAAACTCCATTTAATTCATGCATATATGGTCGAGTCATTTTTATATAAAAGCCTTCTTTTGCGAATCTGTAGAACTTCCAGTTTAAGTATTCTTTTCCATTGTCACACTGAAGCTCTCTCACTTTAACTTGTCTGGTTTTCCATCAATCTTGTGTATTCCACAAGGCAATCAAACACTTCACTTTTATACTTTGTGCAATACACCTTTGCAACTCGACTATAATTGTCCACAAATGTTACAATATATCTCTCGCCATATAGCTTATAGGATTTGTTGGACCAATTACATCACTATGTATGATTTCTAATACATCTCTCGGTCTCTTTCACTTTGTTCTAAAAGATATATTACACATATTGTTTGTTAAGCATATTTCACACATCGCATATTCAATTTCAGTTTTATCAGATAAGCCATCTACTACTTTATCTACACACATTTTTTTTCAAATTACTGAAATTTGTATGACCATGAATTCTAGGCCAATTTTCTTTGTTTAACATCTGATGTATGGTTTTACATTTTTTACTGCTACCTATGTCTCCACTTAATATGAATAATTTATCATTCTTCTCAGCTATAGTAATAAGCGTATTATTTTGATCATAAATCTCTGCTCTCTCTTTCCTAAACATTATATTATTTCTATGATTAGTGATTGATGACACATTCAATAAATTTTTATTCATGCTTGGAATACACTAAACATTTTTAACTTCTATTTCAACCCATTTACCATTTACATTAACAGACATTAGCTCACTTCCTAAATTATTAGCTTTCAAAGAGAAAACCTGCTGATACATTTATTGGTGAATCTAATTCTTTGTTTCTGGAATAGTATCTGTCATTATTATGTGATCTGAACATCCACTGTCCAACAAACATGACACATTGTTGTGAGATTTAACATTACAGTTTTTACTCTCCGAATTTGCTGCAACTTTAACACTAAATAATTTTTTATCTGACCTCTCCTGCGGTTGCTTGTATCTGGGGATTGCCCGTGTGCTGCTCCTCTTCCTCTAGTGGCACCTCCTGCTTACACCTTTCTTCTCCTTCCATCTGGATTTGTTTCTCACCAGTCATAGGTTCCCCTCAGGTTGCTGTTTCCTCTGGAGTTCAGTCCACCTCTCCAATTGTAATACTACATTTCACTTTTCCTTGCTGGTCAGTCTGTTTGATAATGACCAGGCTGACGGCATCCATAGCACAGATTTGTTCTCATCTTAATTACAAATGATTGTACATCATCTGGGCTTACTTCTCTCTTCTTAAATTCCAAAATCAGCTTTGATTTCATGTACTCTATGGATTTGTCTTTTTCTGGTAGAACATCTACAATATCCACCATGTGGCAATACTTTCAGACTTACATAATAATAAGTAGTTCAATTTATCCTCTTCTGTAACGTTCGCCCCGGCATTACATAGTTCATTAACAAGTTTCTTGAAAATGTTGAATTCTGTGGTTTCTTGATTTCCCTCCATTTTTAAGCTTAACAGCTTCTTCTTGCACAACAGTTTATTTGTGCTTGATTTGGCTGCGTAGATAGCATAAAAAAATTTTGACATTCCTCTTGCAGTGCTTTCCATAATAATGATGATGATGATAATGATAATAGTAATAATAGTAATAGTAATAATAATAAAAATAATAATAATAATAGTAATATCATCTCCAATTGTTCATTACTGATACTGTTCATTATGTAATTCTTTGCTTTAACCTCCACTTTCTTCCTTTCGGTGTCCATTATATTTTCTGGTTTTGACTCTGTTTCTATCACATCCCTGCATCCTTTCATTTCTAGATTAAATTTCAGGCGATATCTCCGCATGCACCATCAGACACCATCAAGTAAAACTCATCTTTATTCTTGGCCATTTTAATCATTTTCCCTTTCTTAGAAACCATGTATGTTATGTTAGTTTGGTTTGAGGTTTACTCTGGTGGATCAGGTATCAGTTTAGGTGGCACTAATATATATTCATGTTTGTAAGTCATTTACCTTCTACTAGTGATTCTCACTCATCTTGTATGTACGCCTTTTATTTCTTATACTTAACATCGCATTATTACTGTACAAGCTCACATTTGCATCCTATTCATCATCAGCCATTTCTCCAAGCCCATCTTCATCTGAAATAGTGCTACCACATGTTGTTGTTGTTGTTGTTGTTGTTGTTGTTGTTGTTGTTGTTGTTGTTGTTGTTGTTGACTAATGGCACTGGGGATTAGTTGATTAGTTGATTTACAGATGGTACATTTGGGTGTAGGTATGCAGTGTATTTTATATCTTTAATTTCCTTTAGATACATAGGTAATTTATTAGAAAGCAAACAGGCAGCTACAGAGGGTTTCGTTTTAAATAATTCTAATCTATTTGAAGTTATATGAAAATGCATGTTGCCTCTGATGAAATGATCATGAACTTGACTGTTTACTTGTGGGTGGTCATCCTTATGTTTTAGAAACATTACTACTTCAAAGATATATAAGGAATATAGAGTTAAAATATTTAATTTTTTGAAATAATGTCTACAAGATTCCTGTGGCTTTAATCCCACTATTGTCCTTATTGCCCTTTTTTGCAGTGTGAAAAGTCTTTTAGTATATTTATTAGCACTTTGTCCCCATACTGTAATACCGTAAGATAGATAAGGATATAGGAGTCCATAATAGGCACACATTAATATACTTATATCCACAGTTTTTGACAATCTTTTCAGTGCAAATATGCTTGTACTTACTTTGTTGCAGACTTTATCAATTTGTTTATCCCACGTCAGATGACTGTCCAGTATTATTCCTAAGTAATTACCTCGTTTATTTCTTCATTATTAACTTCACATTTTAACTGTGTTTCGTTTCTGTTTTGGACTGTTTGTATGCTCATGAAGCTTGTTTTCTTAGCATTGATATGGAGGTTGTTTAAATTAAAAAACTGTATAATTTGTTGTATATTTTGTTTCGTAAATGTATCTAATTCTGCTGTGCCTTTACCAGTATTTACAATAGAATTGTCATCTGTATATGTGATAATTTTCCCATTTTGCACTGATGGTACATCATTCACATACATTATGAATAGAAGGGGCCCTAATACTGAGCCCTGGGGGACTCCAAACCTCACCGATTGTGTGCTTGAATAATAATCTCTTATGTCTGAAGTACTTTTATATGTTATTTTGACTTCTCCCACATAAATATGACTTTATTAGTTTGTGTGGAATTCCGCGGATTCCATAGTGCTCCAATTTATTTAGTAATATTTTGTGGTATATGCAATCAAAAGCCTTACTTAGGTCAAGAAATATGCAGCTATTTAGTTCCTTATGTTCCAGACTGTCTATAATAAATTCCACTATTTCTATTATTGCAACTTTGGTTGCTCTGCCTTTCCTAAAGCCATATTGAAAATTAGATAAACTGTTGTGTTTTTCAAAGAATGAGATTACTTGTTTGGGAATGATTTTTTCTATTACTTTTGAGAAACTAGCGTTATTGGACGAAAATTATTTGTTGAGCACTTATTGCCATTTTTATGCAGGGGTTTTACGACCGAGTGTTTTAAACAGTTTGGGTATATTCCTGAATTTATACTAGCATTGATCAGTTTTACTAATGGTTTTACTATGACTGGAGCACATTGTTTCTAAAGGATGGTTGAGATTCCATCCTTGCCTGTTGAGTGTTTACTTTTCATTTGACTGTTTGCGCCATTATCGTCATTTGTTCCGGCGGGCGCATGAATATTTCACTTGGCGCCAGTTATGCGGCCAGCTGATCATGTGACTCGCCAGTGCGCAAGAAAAGAGGCTTCTTCTTCCATTTTTATAGTTACAGACATGTTGAGACATGTGATGTGCTTCGTTGTGTGGCTGCATGCAGCTGTTGTTGCAATGAAAGAACCGTTTTAGTTTATCTCAAATATTAAATGTATTGTTGTCTTCTTCATGATTATTCACATAAGAAATGTAGCGTGTGCAATAAATTTATCTAGTGATATGAATACAGCTCTATCGAGTACAGTCCACAAAATCAGTTTCCTTGGTTACAGCTAAAATCAAGGTGGTCCTCCGCATTAAATTAAGCACAACACGAACATTGGTCCTTCACGGGCGGATATTTATTGTGCAACGCAACAGTTTCTTCTGCATGGATGTACATCAGTGGGCCCCAGGACGCCAGGCATCGGGATCTACGCAGCAGATGATCAGCATTTCATTCGCAACGACGCAGAAGCCTGCATCGCAACACATTTCAGGTCAGAACATTCCTTTTCTTTCTTTCTCTCCTTTAAGCAAGTCTCCTAACCATTCAATATGGAGCAGGATTTGAAAGCTCTTGTCAAAAGAAGGGGTATAATCAAAAGATAATTTACCTTTGTTCGAAAATTTCTTAATAAATTACCAGAACAGGTCAACATTTTCATATTGAGAGCTAATTTCGATAACTTAAGTGAAATTTGGGACAAATATGAAGCTATTCAGACCCAAATTGAATCTCTTGTGGAAGCGGAAACTGAATTAGATATGCATGCAGAACACAAGGAGGAAACAAGAAACAGTTACATCGAATTGAAGACTAGGTTAGCTGAATTAATACAGGATCATGAACAGCAAGAAAATGGTTCTGGACATTCGCAGCACACAGTGCAGTCACAATCATCACAAGCAGCTAAAGCTATCAAACTGCCTGTGATACAATTACCTAAATTTGAGGATGAAGTCACTCATTTCAAACATTTCTATGACACATTTACAAGCTTGGTGGTAAACAACCAAGCTTTAGATGCTATTCAGAAATATCATTACTTACGTTCCTCTCTCAAGGGACAAGCTCATTCACTAATACAGAACATACCTGTCACTAGTGAAAATTTTGATGTAGCATGGGAGCTCATATGCTCACGCTATAACAATACAAGATTAATAGTTACAGCTCATATAAAAAATTTATTAGCACTGCCAGTAATGCATAAGGAAACAGTAAATGAACTACGTACCTTGCTCAACCATTTTCAAAATAACTTGAATGCCATTGAAGCATTAAAACTTGAAGTGCCTTTGCATGAAATCATTTTAATGCAACTTCTCCTAGAACACTTGTCTGACACCACACGCAGAGAATGGGAGAGTAAAATAGATTCTCAAAACTTTCCTTCTTTGAAGGATCTTATGCAATTTTTAGAAGCAAGAGCACACTCTTTTGAATTGCTTGCTAACACTGCATGTAACAAGACGGTAGTTAAGCCTAAGACTGATTTACACTCTGCTAAGCCCAACAGCAGAGACAGTAAACACTCTTACTTATCCACGAGTGATCGTGTATGTCCATTTTGTCAGTGCAATCACATGCTACATAATTGTGATAACTTCAAAAACCTTAATGTGCATAAGCGTTGGACTTTCATTAAATCCAAGCGCCTTTGTGCCAATTGCTTTGCTCCTAATCACATATCAAGTAAATGTAATCATGCCTCATACTGCAATTGTGGCTCATCCACTCACAGCAAGTTGCTTCATGATAGTAACAGAGAAAACGCTTCACGTGCAACTTCATCTAGTCCTGTAAATGATTCTACTAGAACGATTGACGCGCCATCTAGCTACTGTTCTTTTAAATCAAAATCCACACAGCAGGTTTTGCTTGCCACCGCACTAGTGCAAGTGGAAGACAGATATGGCAATCTCATACAATGTAGAGCACTCCTCGACTCTGCCAGTCAATCCAATTTCATAACTGCAGATCTTGCGAAGCGCTTACAGCTTAACAAGGTGACAGCTGATATGCCTATCAATGGTATAAATGGCACCATTTCTACGGCCACTCACCATGTTCAGGTCAATCTGAAATCTATGGTACATGATTTTAAGACTAAAATTGAATGTCTAGTACTTCCTCGTATAACAGGAAAACTACCTTCCACACATATCAATTTGTGCAACTGGAATATTCCTTCTAGCATTCCATTAGCAGATCCTAGGTTCAACATTCCTGATGAAGTTGAAATCCTAATCGGAAGTTCCTTATTCTTCGAGTTATTGCATGGGAAAACTTTAAAGAAACAAGGACATCCTATACTAGCCAGCACAGCCCTCGGTTGGATAATATCAGGCCCTATTCCAAGGTCATCATACAAGTACAATGCTAAGTCTTCGCCTCAGCATAATTTCTTCATCAGCACTGATAACCTTGACACACAGCTAAGACGTTTCTGGGATTTGGAAGAATTTCCTCAGCATGTTCTTACTAAGGAGGAAAAGGAGTGTGAAGAATACTATGTAAAAACAACCACTCATAATGTCGATGGTAGCTTTACAGTTCGTCTACCCGTCAAGGAGGACAAAAATCGCTTAGGTAAAGCTAGACAGCAAGCCATCAATCGCTTTATGCACTTATAACGACGTCTTCAAAACGACATCACACTTAAAGAAGATTACACTCAATTTCTCTCTGAATATGAATCCATGGGGCACATGAAGCAAGTGTCACCACCAAAGGAAGGCGAACCTTGTTACTATCTTCCGCATCATGCAGTTTTCAAACCTTTGTCTACTACTACTCGCACCAGAGTTGTATTTGATGCATCTGCGCAGTCATCTTCAGGACTATCCTTGAATGATGTGCTGAAGTTGGGTCCTACTATTCAAGATGACCTTATCTCCATAATTTTACGCTTCAGAACTTATCGCTATGCATTCTCAGCTGACATTTCTAAGATGTACAGGCGAGTGAAAATGCATCCTGATGATCAAGATCTCCAAAGAATAGTATGGCGAGAAAACAAAGATGAACCTATCAAGGACTACGCTCTTACTACAGTCACATATGGTACCAAACCTGCATCCTTTTTGGCCATAAGGACTTTGCATCAACTAGCTTCAGAGGAAGAGGCTAAATATCCACTAGCTTCTCAAGCTATCCGTGAATCCTTCTACGTAAATGATTGCTTATGTGGTCATAATGATCTACAGCAAGCTTTATATATTCAGAGGCAGCTACTTCAGATGTTAGACAGTGGCAGATTCCCACTTAGGAAATGGTGTTCTAATCATGAAGATATTTTAAAATCCATTCCACCGGAACACAGAGAGACACAACTTCCACTTTCATTGGATAGCAGTGAAAATGCGCATGCTCTTGGTCTCCTCTGGCATCCTGGAACAGATCAATTCCAGATACAAGACAATCCATCTCTTCAGGATAATCTAAATTCTAGCTACACCAAACGAAGCATACTTTCTGTCATATCATCTATTTTTGATCCTTTAGGCCTAGTGAGTCCTATTGTCATAAATGCCAAGATGTTTCTACAATCTCTTTGGTTGGAAAAACTCGGTTGGGATGAATTGATACCATCGCACCTCATCCAACAATGGCTAAATTTCTGCAAGACATTGTCCATCATTCATGCTATACGTATTCCAAGACACGTCCTAATCACAGGTACATTAAGGGACATACAAATACATGGGTTTTGCGATACCTCAGAAAAGGCTTATAGTGCCTGTATTTATCTTCGTTCTATGAACAGCTGCAATGAGGTGAAAACCAGACTTCTTTGCTTCAAATCCAAGGTTGCACCATTAAAGAAACAAACCATTCCTCGGCTCGAACTTTGTGGTGCTTTACTACTCGTAAACTTTACAAGGTTGTAGCTAACCTTAAGCTGTAAGCTGCAGACTTCACAGAAATAGCTATGGACGGACTCTATGATTGTTCTAGCATTGATTAAATCCAACCCACACAAATGGAAGACTTTTGTAGCCAACAGAGTTTCACAAATATAAGAGTTATCAGAAACTACTGCTTGGCGATATGTAGCTACTCAAAATAATCCAGCAGATCTCATTTCAAGAGGAGTTTCAACTAAACCTCTTGCCTCAAATGACTTGTGGTGGAAAGGTCCTGATTGGATCTCACAACCCTTTGCATCTTGGCCAGAACAACCCAAACAATTAGATATTCAAGATGCCACTGAGCAACGCACTACTGCATGTTTGATGGTCACTACAGAAAGTGATGATATCATTTCTCGTTTTTCAAAATTGTTACGCCTGCAGAGAGTGACAGCATACATGCTGAGATTTGCATTCAACTGTAGAAACAGCAACACGAGACGGCAAGGTCCTCTCTCAGCACTTGAGCTTCAACAGTCATTGCACTGCTGCATTAAACTTGCTCAACAATCAGCTTATATCACAGAGTTAACAGAACTTAATGATAAAGGACACGTTCCTACTAAAAGCTCATTGAAATCTTTGCATCCATTTGTCGACAATGAAGGTTTACTCCGAGTAGGGGGAAGAATTAACAAGGCTGAAATATCCTTCCAGTCAAGACATCAGCTCATCTTACCTCCTAAGCATCATCGTACCAAGCTAATTATTGAAAGTGAACATGTTAAACTTTTGCATGCTTCCAATCAGCTACTTACCTCTTCTCTTCGACAACGGTATTGGATACCGAGAATAGGAGAAACTCTTAAGTCAGTCCTACACAAGTGCCTGCCGTGCTTCAAACTCAAGGCCAAGGGAGCTCAACAATTAATGGGCAATCTACCTACCTACAGAGTGACTCCAGCGAGACCTTTCCTACGAGTTGCAGTTGATTACGCTGGTCCATTCTTCCTATGTTATGGCTCGCCTCGCAGCAAGAGTCAGGTGAAGGCCTACATAGCTATTTTTGTCTGTTTATCCACAAAGGCAATTCACATTGAGTTGGTTTCAGACATGACTTCTGATGCTTTTGTTGCTGCCTTACGAAGTTTTACAGCTAGACGAGGATTGTGTAAAGAGATCCTAAGTGACAATGGCACAAATTTTGTAGGTGCTAACAACAAACTTAGAGAACTTAGACTACTTTTGCAATCTCGCAAGCACCAAGAGATTGTACAAGACTACGCTTCATTTAATGAATGCACATGGCATTTTATACCACCCAGCTCACCCCACTTTGGAGGATTACATGAGGCTGCAGTGAAATCTATGAAATATCATCTTCGCAGAGTAATGGGTACACAAGTACTGACCTATGAACAATTAACCACATTACTAATTCAAATTGAGGCTTGCTTGAACTCCCGTCCATTGCTACGCCTTACTGATGATCCTTTTGATACTTCCTACCTTTCTCCAGGTCATTTCCTCATTGGAGAACCATTGACTTCCATACCATCACCTTGTTCTGACAATCTGAATCAGTTACAGAAATGGCAACAGCTCCAAGATCGTCTACAACATATGTGGCAGCGGTGGTCAATCGACTATCTACATTCACTCCAGCAGAGGCAAAAGTGGTCCAGTTCCAGTGAAAATCTTAAGGCAGACACCATGGTCCTGCTAATGGAAGACAATTCATCTCCTCTGCATTGGGAACTTGGAATCATCACTGAGACTCATCCTGGTGGTGATGGTTTAGTGCGGGTAGCTATAGTGCGAATTTCTAAGGGTGAATATAGGCGTCCCATTGTGAAACTGTGTCCTCTGCCAGTTCAAGAACAACAGTGATATTTTTCAAAGTGTGTCTATGTTAAATTAAAAAACTGTTCAGTTTTTTGGGCCCCAGTATGTTTGCGCCATTATCGTCATTTGTTCCGGCGGGCTCATGAATATTTCACTTGGCGCCGGTTATGCGGCCAGCTGATCATGTGACTCGCCAGCGTGCAAGAAAAGAGGCTTTTTCTTCCTTTTTTATAGTTACAGACATGTTGAGACATGTGATGTGCTTCGTTGTGTGGCTGCGTGCAGCTGTTGTTGCAATGAAAGAACGGTTTTAGTTTATCTCAAATATTAAATGTATTGTTGTCTTCATGATTATTCACATAAGAAATGTAGCGTGTGCAATAAATTTATCTAGTGATATGAATACAGCTCTATCGAGTACAGTCCACAAAATCAGTTTCCTTGGTTACAGCTAAAATCAAGGTGGTCCTCCGCATTAAATTAAGCACGACACGAACATTTGACTAACTTCCTTTAAGAGATCTATCTCAGATATCTCTGGAAGGAACATTGAATTAGGTATGCTACGTCCTTTTATGTTCATGTTGGTTAAATTGGTTACGTCTTTTTTACTTTGTAATTTATTAATATTTTCAATGAAACTATTATTGATCAAATTACTTAAATCTATGGGGTCCCTTATTACTGTGTTTCCATTATTTATTTCAATGTTCTCAAGTAGAAGTCTACCTTTCCCACTTTCGTAATTTATAAGATTCCAAGCCGTTTTTGTAACGTTATTAGATTTTCCCATTTGATGTTTTACATATTCTACTTTACATTGTTTTATTAGTTTTCTGTAATGTCTTTTGAAATTTATTTATGCTTCTTTATCTTTTTCTAGTTTTGTAAGTTTCCATTTGGTTTGTTTGTGATCTTTTATTTTCACGCTTTTTAGTGGACAGGCAATGTCCAAATAATAATTGAATATGGTATAAAAATGTTCCCACTTCTTATTAACATCGTTTTCATTATAGATTTCTACCCACTGTTCGTTTTGCAACATGGTGCAAAGATTCTTTATATTATCCTGTTTCATTTCCCTAACCATCTTGTTTAGACTTTGTGCTACTATGATTTTGAATGTGATTTGAATTTGCACTGCATAATGATCAGATAAGTGACTATTTATTACATTGGTATGATATTGTTCCAGAGGCAAGTTTGTTAGTATTTGGTCGATAATAGTTGAAGTGGTGTCAGTTACTCTTGTTAGTTCATTAATTGCGATTTGAAGATTGTACATGTTAGTGACCCATTTTAATTCTTTGATGCTTGTAATTGTATTTGCTACTAATATAACTGTCCCCCCTCCCTTGTGTTTTTTTCTGCAGTAACATGATACCTTTTGATAACCCTCGATATAACATTGATTTATTTCATTCTCTTTAAGACCATGCTCTGTTAATGCTAAAACATGTGGATTGTTTTCATGCAAGAGTACTGAAATTTCATCTATTTTGTTTCCCATATACTGAATATTTTGGTGTACAATTTTTATGAATCCATTCGCTTTTGCTTTTTTAAGTTTGTACGACTGAGGCCTAGTTGGCTCAGTCGCTGTACTTAGTTTCCCTGAAGTGGAATTATACTATGGGCATGTGTCTCTGTTTATTAAATTTATTGGGAGTCGATTAATGACACTAAACAACACTAAAAAAAAAAAAAAAAAAAAAAAAAAAAAAAGTAAGTGTTTAGTGTCATTAAATTTAATGTGCCAATAAATTTAATTTATACAACAACACTGTTTTCAACACTTCCATGAAAGGATTTATGTCTCTGTTTGTTTATAATTTCAGAAATTCTACTTACCAACCAGTCCTTTCCAGAGCTATTGAGATGTAATCCATGTTGGGTGTGATAGGACCTATCTATAGCACTAACATCAACTATACTAACATTATTAAACCTATTACTTAAGTTACCTATATTCACATTGCACTTCATTATTGTTTTGTTTACCTCTGCATTTTTGTCAACACCATGCCTCTTTGGAATGTTCACAACAATCACGTTTGTGTTATGTAGTTTTGATACACACCTTTTTAAGCTTTTTACCACATGTGACCCATCCTTTTCTGATTTAATATCATTTGTTCCCCCCATTATTATCACATAGTCCTTAAGATTTAAATATTCACATGCACTCTCACTTTCCTTGATAACTTCTTTCAGTGGTGCACCTGGTTTCACAATTCCTTCCACCTGAGCTTCTTTCTGGATTTCGGCTAGTTTGGTGCTGAGGCTCCTGTCACAGCTCTCTGCGAAAACCTTTATTTTCCGCACCTTGATCTTCTTTCTTCTGTAGGCTCCTTGTTAGGCACTGTTTTCTTGTGCTGGGCAATCAAGTTTTATGATTATCTGGATTTGTTAAATTGCAGATATTCCTTTACTGTGTAAAAGCAGTGCTCCTGCAAGAAAGCCTTTGTTCTAGTTTTAAACATGTAGTTATCTATGCTTTTGATGTCATTAGGAAGGGAATTATAAACTATTGTACAGGAATGCAGTACTCCATTCTTAAACATTGTAGTTCTGATTGAGGTTACGTGTATATCCTTAATATGCCTCGTGTAATGCATATGAATACTTCTGTTGTTTTGAAAGTTAAATATACTTCTTTTTGCAAATAAAGCTGTCTCCAAAATATAAACACATGCCAACGGACGTATGCAAAGCTTTTTGAACAGTGGCTTACATGAACATGAACATAGGAGATGTGGATCAGCTGGAGAATTTAGTGTCATGTCAGCATGTTGCCATGGTAGCTCAGTGGTAGAGAAACCATGTATACAACCGAAGATCCCTGGTTCAATTCCTGGCAATGGTACTCAATTTTTTCAGTTTTGATTCTAACCTTAAAAAAATGCCAGTTTCAAAATCAGCATGTTGTTTACTCGTATAAAGCACTAGCTTTAATCCAAAGAGTAAAATTGTCAAGCGGATATTTAACTTCTTCATTAAACCTCATTTGTAGCCTATTGAATAGCTGGGCTTGAGTCTTTCTAGCTGTACCAGAAATTGTACCTTTAGCAGCTTGGAGAATGTGTTTTCAAGGCTATATAGTACTTTTTTTGAGGTATGTCAACCTTGGACCTATTGCTTGCCTTATTTTCTTTCTTTCTTTTTTTCATTTATTTTTCCTTCTTCCAGATCCAGCAGCGTCATCATCTGTATCATCACCATCATCTGAGAAGCTTTCAATGAAGAAAATAATGGAGCTTCTGAAAGGAGACGATTATGTTCTTGAATCAAACAAGCGCATGCAGCGAATGTTAGAGGAAATGTTAACAAAAAATATGCATCTGCAATCAAATCTGGAACATCTCTCTGAAGAAGTTCTCAGGTTACGCAAAGAATCAGAAAATAACCAAAGTACTTGACATGTAGCATACAACTGTAAATATATTGTGTAAGATTTCACTATTAATTTTGAAGCTTCATGTAATTTGCTTCAAGTTATGTTGCAGAAACACTATCAGTATAGCAGTTACTGAGTTTTATATGCTTGTTGAAATGTTAACGACTTGTTGATCCTTTTATATAGTTTGTATCCAATTTGTTCTGTTTTTTTTTTTTTATCTTAAAATGTTTACTGTGAAATGTCTTTTATCTCTAATAGTTGCAGACGATCTACTAACCCACTTGGTTAATCAAGAAGTCCACTAGTGCATCAAATACCATCCACTTTATAGCCTAAAAGCACGTATAACATTTCTTATCCCACATCACTTTCCTCTGCAAATGCATCACATTTTGACTAGTACCAAATCCATGGGTAGGCACAACAGGTGCCAGAACATGGGAAGTTGTCAACTAATGTAGAGAACTATTACCATGATCTTCTGGAAGATAGTGACTACAGAGTAAGAAAGGAAGATGGAATTACAGTGCTTTCAGAATGTGTCTGGGGCCAAGGAGGACATGAAGATTGTTGTTGCCGGAAGTAACACTTTGGAAGAGAGAAACATGGTGGAGGGAATACAGGGTTTACAAGAAGTGCAAGGCCTGATTGAAGAGGAGTTGGGGGGGGTTTAGAATAAAGAAACCTATCAGTTCCTATTTCCACATTGAGTATGGCAAATGGATGCTTATATTAAATGATAGTGTGCTGACAACAAAAGAAGCAGACCAAGTACCTCAAGCTCAGTTTAGGGGTAGCTTTCGAGTACAAGGCCGCGCCTTGGCTCAGTGGTTAGACTGCTTGGCTCTCACCAAGGCGGCCCGGGTTCAATCCCAGGCGACCGCAAAGTGAGATTTGTGGTGGACAACAAGGCGCTGGGGCGGGTTTTCTCCGGGATCTCCAGTTTCCCCCGCCATCTCATTCCACCGGTGCTCCATCTTCATCTCATATATCATCAGTGTCATCGCCTGCGGTGCCGTATGTAGTAAAAGCAGGCGTTAAACACTACACATTTCATTTTTTCGAGTACAATGATGTCCATGTGAATCATGTGGTTCTTGCACTTCCCCTGTTGTTGGCAAATATTAAGGTTATTATACCATCCAATATGGAGGCAATCTCAGGCAAATCAGATGAAGATGGGAAGATAGAGAAAAAGATCTCTACTGATACGATTCTGCATACAGATAGACTACAGTAAACCTGACTTTTTCAAAAGGTGAAAATTAAATAAAGTTTTACTTATGGATCCTCTATAACTGCTATAGTCCTCACGATCCGATTCATCTGCCTTGTAGCATGGTGGTGGCATGTTTGCCTCACATTGCCGAGCTCAAATTTTGGTTAGAGTGAGTTATCTGGATAGGGCTTTTTTCCAGGTTTTTCCTTGTCCTGAAAGATGAATGTTGGGTAACTCTTAGTTCTATGGACTCTAGATTCATTAGAGCATAATTTCACTCATTTCATTCAACATCCAATATGACTTACATTGGAGAATGTTAATTAAAAACAAAAAAACATCCAATTCTCTATTGGGCATCAGAGACAGCTTAACTTTTTAAGAGGTCTGTATCAGGCTTGAAATTCTTTTAGGTGCCATAAATCTATGACACAGGACCACTGGCTTTACTTCCCTTGTGAAGGAAGCCATGCTAAGAATTTTTATGCCCTAAAAAGTCCATGCCCTTTTGCCAGGTTTGAACCTGTAACTTCAGGAACTAGAGCTAGCATGTTACCCTTCACCACAGAGGACAACTAGCTGGCAAAGAGAAATTAATGCAGTTATAGATTGACTTGACTCTTGGATTTGGATGAGTCTGCCATATTCTGCAAATTTGATAAGTCATGTAATTATGAGAAAGTGTCTCTTGAATGAAGCTTTTAGACTGTGGACTAGTGCATGTGTCTACTGATGAGTTAGAATAAATTACAGCTCTCCGAAGGAATGTGGCATGAGCATCAGAGAATTCTCACTAGAGTGAGACTTAAATCTGCCTGTGTATGTCCATGCAATTCTTTCTCTGTGTCCTCCAAACTTTGCGCCTCCAGTTCATATCGCTTGAATTTGTTTAGCTCTTTTTATGTTACCTTCTGATTGCTCATTGTTTTGCAAATAAGTTACAACTTCCTGCTGTATAAGAATAAAAATGCACAATGCCAGCCTTTTTTTTTTTTGTATTTATGCAAAAAGGGCCTTATATAAAATACTTGCTCATTTTCACACTGCCATGTGCTTTGTATTTTGAGAATGAAGTTACATATGCTCAGTTTGTTTGATAGTTGGGATTATCATGACTCAATCAGTTCAGGAGTAGATGTGTGTCATATTGCCTTGGAGCCGGAGTAGGTGAGAAAGGAATAATGTACTGCCTGGTGCACTACTGAAGATACTCAACTTCCTGCTGCTGCCAACATATTGACAGCTGAGGCTGGCATTGTGACCCAGCCTGAAGTTACTCTTTGCAACACTCTTATCCAGGTCTCTATATACAATTTGGATCCCAGAAGTCCTCTACCATCACTGTTCTGAACTGTGTGGCACTCATCTAGTGAAAACATCACCAAAACCATTGCAGCAAATGATCCAGAGTAAATCCCAGTTGAATATGAGGTGGGAACATACTGCAGTTGCCCAATGATCCTGCAGTAGCAATGTGGTTGATTGAATGGTAGAAGACTCCATGATGAATAAAATGACTTAGCTTATGCAAGGACTGTGGAACATTATGTTAAAGAGTTAAAAGTTACAAAAATGAGTATACGAACACCTCTTGCTATAACTATATTGGAAATCACTCCTCTGTGTCAGCTGATGATGAGTGATAACAGGAGTTACATCAGTCCCTTCCATTTGATGTTTTCCATCTTGAGAATGAAGAGGAAGTAAGCACACTACATGATATTATCCAGAAAGTACCAATAATGTGACATCTGTTCCAGCAGGCTATGCAAAGACACTTCCTCTTGCAGCATTTGATCCTTGCCTTCATACACCTGTAGACAGGGTGGAAGAGCATCTAAATCTTCTGGAGGAAGGAAGAAATATCCAAAAATATTTCCTTGGATAGCACATCTAGAAATTTGCTTTTGCAAGAGCATCTCCCTCTTCCATTTACCAGCCAACCATACAACTCTCCAGAGCTGAAGGGCACCACAATCAAGCAATGAAGCCCGACTGACAGTACCAATATCTCTATATAAGGGCACTTAAATAGTAAGTTCGTATATCAGATATTGCTAGGGACCATTTTGTAGAATAATAACCTACCTTATCAAGACTTCTCTTCAACCAAGGTTTTGTTTCAAACTATTTCAGGATAAAACTAAACAATTGATCTGAGAAAAGGTGCTGGAATTAGAGTTGGAATGTGCTGATTATTTGAAATTGAGACTCCGCAATTAAAATACCACATCATTACTCGGGGTTGAATGTGTGTGCCTCAAGATCTGTAAGTCTCAAGTGCAAGCTATGATACGTTCATCTTGCCTGTACAAGATTTGTTTCAAAGTCTGTCTATGTCCAGCAAAGCTAATGCTCGGCCATGTTCTTGAAATTCATTTATACTTTCATCATTGTTCATTGATCATATGTTCAGATATTAAACCAGTGGTTCTCAGTATATATATTTTATTTAATGATCCACTAAAGTAGCCAAAATTAATATATCTACAGCTTACCTTCAAGTGATCAATATTTATAGATTTTCAGATATCAATATAGTTTGCCATGCTTTGAAGTTGATTGCTTGTTTGAAACTCAATTACCTAAATGGGAATATGCAAGGAAAAGAGGAAGAACTCAAGCAATAGTGTGTTCTGAAAACCTCTTGGTGTTAAAAATACTTTGGGTAAAAAATTTCAAATGAGAAAGTAAGTCTTTAGATGTATTCTACTCTTTTTTAATTAAATTCATATGGGGATGTCATATCCAGGCCTGTTTTGAATCACTTGAACGTTGAGAGTGACATGGCATAATATCTCCTTCCTCATGAGCTAATATGACTGGATGTGCAGTCCTTATTCTTTGTCCTCTGAAATCATCACAGAATAACTTTGCTCAGAACAAACACTTCAAATGAAATGTAGTGAACTGTTTAAGTTACGCATGTTACAGCAGACTATCTGTGAATTTTAAAATATGTACCATTTGCAGTATATTGATTTATTTCTTTTTTCTTGAATTGTGCTTCTTTAGGGCATATTGCTATAAAAATTTGACATTTGTAAGTTAAGTGGTTTCCAATTTATAGTTTTTTAAAATATCTCCCAAAAATGCTTCTTACAATGCAAGTTTTAATCTTATGTCATGAAATTAACTGATTAGTCATTGGCTGGTAACTAAGGATATGTAAATAGATGTCTCAGAGGGAGTACATGTGCTTTATACTTTGCCTTCTTTTCATATATTTCTAATATTTTAAAAATCATGTTCATATATTTTTAATAGCTCAGAGAAGGATGGCATCCATCTTCGAACAAATTTTATATATGGCTTACATTATGATCTCCAGTTAACAGCCAAGGTTTGCTAATCTGTGGTTATTACTAACTACTTGTTAAACAGAGTTAACTGTGTAGTTATGCTATATAACGTAAGTTAGGTAACCTGGAGTTTAACAATTTGTTATGATTGGCAACATTTTATCCATAATTTCACAGGACCTAAACGAAAACTTTTAGCATTTAGATCTTCAAAATATACATTCTTTAGTAATTTTCTTGAGGCTGCAGTCTGATTAACTTCTATAAAAAATCTAAACTTCATTAAATTAATGGGATGGGTCTTTGCAATTAATTTAGATCATTTTGCATCATAGCCTGGAAACATTCAGAAGGTTTAATGAAGCGTACTTGCTGTTAATATTATGATTTGTGTAGGTTGTACAGTTCTGAACATTAAGCTACAATTGTAAGGGTTGTGCCATTAGTTTAGTTTAGTTTAGTTTAGTTTAGTTTAGTTTGCATAAGTGAGTTTGGAATACGTTAGGTGCATTTTGGTAAATTTTAAAAATGATGGTAAAAATGTCATTCTTGGACTTAAAATAAGATAGCTGTCTATGTAGTGTACTTCGAAAATAAATTAAGACATTTTGAACTGTTGGAGTGTTAGCTTATATAGGGTTTCACTCTCAATTTAGTTTATTTGGGTGGAAAATAGATTTTGCAGAATAGGAACATGGTAGCTTTTTACTGCAGAGAGGGCTGGAATCTGCCATGATTCTGTTGCAGTGTACGTTCTAATGCACATATTTTACTATGCAATTCTTAAAAAGTTTTTAATTAATTATTAAACCTAGTGCACATATAAATTCCCACCAGTCGTTTATTGTCGTGGTTAGTGATTGAAATCTATTTTCACACTTAAGTAGATGGTACTAAGTGCACAGTTTGCAGTAATTCTTGCCAATGCAGTCTTGCTTGGGTTCATGGTATGACTCGTTCTGGCAAATCCTCCCGTGAAACCCATGGCATAAATTGAGTAGGGTAAGGTTGGTTGAATTGTTCAGGAGACAAATCGGGTCAATTTTATATTTTTAGTCCTCACTAGCAAACAAGAATAACTCAAGGAGATGCTACCATCTTCGGCAGCTATTACAACTCCACCCAGAAGTTTCAGGCAAGAATTCAGTGAAGCATGTGTTTATTGCTGAGTAGTTTTAAGTTAAACTAGTTTGTTAGAGGTTATGCAGGTGTACCAGCATAGTCAAAATAAAATCCTGCATATTTGGTGAATAAGGTCACAATGTTGAGGGTGAAAAGAGTCAGTATTTTTTAAGTAGAAATATTGATTTTTTTTTTTCTTTTCATTTATATTATAGATGGGGGAAATACAACTGTGAAACAGCCCCTCAGTAATCAGAAGATAACATGCAGAATGCAATTAAAGCATGTTGTGAAGGTAGAAGCTAGCTTTACACTGCTAATTATTTGGAGTTCTGCATTCTTGTTTTCAAAGGCGACTGCAAAGTGACAGTGTTATCCAGGCAAGTCAAAAGGTGGTCAGAGCACTTTAATAAAGATCAAGAACAAGAATTAGTTTCAAAAATCCTGAAACTGTCTGCTTGCACATTTCCATTGGATTCTGATGATGTTAGGAGAGTTGCCTTTGATTTCACAGAGTCCAGTAAAATAAAACACACTTTCTCAAATGCAAGCAAAATTACAGGTAAAGAGTGACTGAAGGGGTTCAGAGAATGAAACCCAAATGTTTCTCTCCAAATGTTTCTCTGAGGAATGCAGAAGGGCTCTCTTCAGCATGCTGTAATGGCCTGAACAGAGATGATGTGGCAGAATTTTGTTCTTTATTAAGAAAACCATTGTGCATAAACCTGTAAAGAAAGTGTTTGCTGAAATAAGGAAGCAGAGCAGTTTATGCATATACTTGTATAGAACGAGGAGAGCTCGTGACAATATTAGCTTGTGTGAATGCCACAGGAAACTTCATCCTTCCTTTAATTATCTTCAAAGGAGAAAGACTGTTACCTGAATTTGGTGATCTCTCGAATGAGTCACAGGTCACTGTCGGACTCCAGATAGATTAACAAAATGGAGTTTCTAAAGTGGCTGAAACACTTCAATGCTCATTGGGTTCCTGGGCAATGCATCTTAATTTTAGATGGTCATACAACACATAAAAGTTTGCGAGTGCTTCAATTTTGTGAAGTAAACAACATAAGTATGATATAAGTTAATGGAAATTAATAATTTCAATTAACTTAAATAATAAGAGTTAAATGATGAAGCCTGGGACTCAAGTACTTACGATAGTAAGTCGCCACAAACGGTGTATCTCGGATGCGAGAGCCCCTGGTGGTTTATTGGGGAAATATGAGTCAAATGGAAAATTTAATGTAAAGACGGCACGTTGACCATGGTAGCTCAGTGGGTTAGAGTGACTGGACGGAAACCAGAAGATCCATGGTTCAAATCCCGGCCATGGCATTGAATTTTTCATGTTCACTCTATCCATAAGTATGGTATGTCTGTCCAGCCATAAAACTCATCCCTTACAGCCGCTTGATAGGTCATTTTTTTAAACAATTTAAAGCTTACTACAATGAATGTATGAACTTTGTACGCACCACAAAGGGAGAAAGGAAGATCAACAAACTGACTTTTGGGAGACTTTTCAAGGTAGCATGGATGAAAGCAGCAACACTGGCTAATGCTGAAAGTAGATTTCGTTCTACAGGCATTTTTCCAATTAACAAAAATGCAGTGGCTGAACATGAATGTTTGCCTTCTGGTTCTCAGTCACACCATGAAAAGCCACTGTCTGAAAGAGGACCTAAACCAGAGTTAGCTGTAGTGAATCAAATTCAGGAAGAGAATCGGTTTCTAAACCCTTTGGTGTCATTCCACAAGCCGTTGCAGTCTCCAAACAAGAAGACACAAATACATTCAGTCAGAAAGCAATCTGCAATTCTTCCGACTTCTCCAGAAAATATTCTACAGACCTCAGAAAGATTTCAAAAGAAAAGAAAGCCATTTTCTCACCAAGAAAGGATTAGATAGGTTATTAATAAGCGACTAAGTAAACAGTCTACTTTCATCATCAGGATCATCTGGAATTGATGAAGATGAAGATAATGATACACCTTGTGAACTGTGCAAGGTAAAATACAGTGATCCCGTATCTGTCAAACTTGGTGACTGGATTCAGTGTCAAGGAAAGGGAAAAGAATGGTATCATGAGAGATGTGTTGGTGCAGTAGGTAAAATTAAGTTTATCTGTGGGAAATGTGTTATTCTCAAATGATATTTTAAGTTTTCTACTCACCCTGTTTGCCTATATCTGTGACCCGATTTGTCTACTTGGGGAAGACATATAGGGTCATGAAGTACTATAATCAAACTAATTTTACAGAACTCTGGACAATGTTTATGCATTGTTAAATAGTGAACTGTGTTTATAGAAGGCTGCTGTTTTAAAGCATGTAAAGCAATTGGAAATTTATATTACTGACTTGTTTGCTATGAAGAGTATTCCAATTTTGACCCAACAGGTGATGATGCTCGAAGCTTGGTCCCTTCCAGATTTCCGTCTTCATAACTTTGGCTGCCATTATTTCTTCCGGTATTTTGCCAGCTTTTTTCTGTCTCTCTTCGTGGATGGTTTTGTATGCTTGTGGTTCCGGTAATTCAAAGGTGTCTCTTACATCCTCTGTGATGAAGGTCTTTCATGTCATTTTATAGGCTTAGCTGATACTCGTGAATTTTGAGATTGACAGAGCTCTTTTTTAGGAGCCTCGCTTTGACATTCTCTATCTTCTTGAGATTGTTCACCATTAGCTGAAGCCATATTAATTGGATGCTATATGTAGCATAACTTTAAGTTTGAAGTTTGTTGACGGGGACAGGCATTGGAGTTTAGGAATGTCATATGAGGCTTTTGTTGCAGCTTTTGCATGCTCCTTTATATGCAAGAAGAAAGTGGTTCCAGTTGTTTTAAGCACAACACCCAAATATTTGAAGCTGGGTACAGAGTCTTTAAGAGTTTCTTCTCTGCATGTGAGGTTGTCTTTCTTGAAATCCTTCCTCCTCTTCTAAATTCCATTGCCTTTGTTTTAGTAATGTTTATTTCCATAGAGTTTTCTTGTGCCCATGCCTTGATATTCTCCATGGCAGTTTGCAGATTTTCTTGGTTCCTGGAAAGTATTGCCAGGTCTGTGTACATAATTAGTTTTAACATTTCTTGCATCTATAGCTTAGTTGATATGTGAGGTCATTGCATTTAAGAGAACTGGGCTCATTGGGTCCCGTTGTACGACTCTCCTTGTTTGTCTGATATTCCTTGATGTGACAATGCAATTGGGGATAGACATGTAGTTCATGTCTAAGAACAACTGGATCTTTTCTAGCTCTCTGTTTGAGCTCCTTAGTATCTTCTCCAGCTTGTGAATCCTGTTGAATGCTTTGGAGCAATCTAGGAAGGTCACACACAATGATATGCCAGGTTGTTATTTCAAGCAAGTTCTTGCACAGTGTGTAACATTAATCTACCTGGGGTGAAGCCATATTGTTCCATTAGAGTACTTAACATAGTCTATGTTCCACATGTAATAGGACCTTGGAGAAGATCTTGAACATGACACTTTCCAGGCCAATCCTTCTGTAATTCTTCTTCCTTTCCCTTTGTAGATCATGATATGAGTGACATCCTCCATTGTTCTGGAAATGAGTTTTGTTTTAGGCATTCATTGTAAAGACGTGTTAGCAGGTTTAGCACATCTTGGAATGTGTCTTTTAAATGTTCTGTTTATACCTTGTCTGGCCCAGCTGTTTTATTGTTTTTTCTATTTCTTTTAAATTGTTTGGTTTCTGTTGCTGTGATAGTTGTTTGCTGCATATGGTGTGGTTTGACGTTTTATTCTGTTCTCCAAAGAGGTTGCTGAAATGTGCTTCCCACTGCTCCATGTTTACAAAGAGGGTTCGTGTTTGCTTCTTTGAGTATCTTAACATTTTTTAAGGCTTTACTCCTGCCTCGGCAATTAATCTCTGTTCATTAATAAATTGTATTTTATCTTTTCTTTCAGCAATCTTTTATAAAACCAGCATCCCTCGGCACAGCTCATTAGTGTATTCTCTCTATGTAACTTAGCAGTTTGAAATAGCTGTCGTGTTCTTTGCCTCGTGATGTAACATTCCTCATTGAACCATGGCTTTGTGATGCGATTGTGAGTAGATAATTTAGTGGTGGCATGTATGATTGTTATTTAGGGCAGCTATCACTTTGTCTAAGTTCCCCTGCTCCATCATGTTCATAATTGTTGGTATCTCTTCTGTATGCATTTTTCATTTTATCTCATCTATGTGCCTTGAGGTTTTTTACCTAATTGTTCCTATGTTTCATTTCTTAGTTGAATTTCTGCTATTACTAGGTGTTTTCTGATTGTAAATTTTCCGTTTTCACCAGTGCATGTCCTCATGCATTTGTAAAGATTAAATCTATTGGGCTTCTTCCATTTGGTGCAATATTCGTGTAATCTCTCTTTCTATTCAGCAGTCTTAGCTGTTGGTCTAAAATAAATTCTGTGACCGCTTGGGTTTTCAGGTTCCATTTATCTATATGGCAGTTCAAATTCCTAAGTTGGAGGGTTGGCCTGTTGTTTTCTCTGTTCTTCAGAGCCTTCCCTAGCATGTCAATGATGACCTCAGGTTCTGTATTAAGCATGAAGTACACTCCTGCCCACCTCAGTAGCGTGGTGGTAGCATGTCTGCCTCACGTTCAAGAGGTCCCGAGTTCGAATCTCGGTCAGGGTGGGTTACCTGGATAAGGTTTTTTTCGGGGGTTTCCCTTATCCTAAAAAGACAAATGTCGGGTAATTCTAAGCTCCATGGACCCCGGGCTTATTTGAACATAATTTCAACCATTACATTCATCATCTGATATGACTTAACGTTGGAGGACATACAAATTACAAATTTGTAATTTGTATTTGTAAATTACAAAAAAACAAAAAAGAGAAGTACGCTCCTACTATGTTTATTTTACTGGTGATTACCATTAAGGTTTTCATGTGTGATTATTCAGGCTAATGGGTTGCAGGTGTGACTTTATATAGCAGCTCAGTCTGCTCGAGAGGCATCCACTGTCACCTTGCTTGGCTAGGGAGTGAATTCCTTAGAAGCTATTAGTGTCTATTTCTTCTCTGCTAAAGGTTTATGTGAAGAGCAGGATTTATTTCTCTTTTAAAGTGAAGAGAGGGGTCCTAGCAATTACGGCCTTCAATCCTTCTATATTCAATGTTTTTAATTTGATGCATTTTGAGTTATTACTTTTGTTTTTGTTGTGGGATCTGTGGTTCAGGTGGCTTCTTGCAGTGGCAGTTATTGCTGAGTCCTACCTTTTGTTAGAACTCAAAAGGGCAAAAAGAATCCCCTTCAGGCCAAAAGTTTTCATTGTCCACTATGTCTTTGTCTTCTTCCAGTACCATTATTTTGAAAGCTTCGTTCCTCTTATTCGGAGGCTGAAGCATTCTTTGATGGTATTTAGAGCCTGTTTTCATATATGCTATGTCATCCTCTGTGGTTTCTCGTCCAGGTGTCCAATGTACATCTAGTATAGCTTTGGGGCTGGTTTGAGTCTTCCACCATTAACATTCCCTTTCCCCTGTTAAAGGGGTGGAGGGTGGTGGTTGTTGAGTGGGTCAAAGCTGGTGATTGCTGCTTTGATTGTAGCTCTGAATTCTGTTATGATCATTTGGTTGCAGTTTGTCCCGTGTTTTTCTGACTGTGGTAAATTGCTCATTGAGTACCCTCTTCAGGGTATTGACAATGAGGATTGTTTGTTGGGTTTCTCTTTGGAGAGGTGGTTGCATTCTGTGCATTCTATGCTCCTTGAAATTCAGGTATCTGTTGGGTCACAATTTTTAGTACCATCTTTTGAATATTTTCTTTCATGGATTGTTTCTGGAAGTTGATTTTTGTCCATATTCTCTTCTCTATTTCTGGGTCTGCCAGCGTATGTGTTTGGGCACTAAGGCGTAGTGCCTTAGTCATTCCTATGATGACCTGTTTAAACTGATCTATGGGAGTTGGTTGCAAATTTGTCATTTTGGTCACTAGGTGTCACTATTAACTGGTCTCTTATGGATTCTTCTTCCTCCTCTTTGTGTTGGCATGTTCTGATCGGTTGACCCAAGGCCGTCTATATTACAGGCCTGAGTACATGATTCATGACGTCAGAGTGCAGGGCCGACATTCCAAGAAATTTATGCAGAATAATCGCATGTTTTACAAGGATTTTAATCATTTTTGCATTTAAAAAAACATGCATTCGCTTATTTTTTTTTTCTGTATTAAAGATTTTTGTGTATTGGTATGTTAGTGAAAAACATGCTTTCTGTACTTGATAATGGCAGAGCATGCTTACTTTCTCAATGCGAATATATCTGCAGTTTGTGTTTTTTTGCCTGTAGTTAATGCCAAATTGTCTTGTTCAATAATGCAGTAGTTTTTTAAAAGGATGTTGGCTATTACTTGTATTATTTTCCTTGTGAAAACAGCACTTGTTCATTTGCAATCACTAACGTTGCAGTTATTATGGACACATGTGTCAGTACCTATATATTGAAATAAGCTTCTCTGGTTTTCCACTTTAAGGAATTCCTGTTCATGTGCCTCAGAAATAAGCAATGAAATAGATTGAAGATATATGTTGTTATATGTTAACTGGGATGGCCACTTCAGCCCTCCCCTATCGATAAATAATCGCCTTAAATAATCACAGATTTCAAAATTTTGAATATCAGAACCCATTTTGTGTTCACAGCATAATCTTTTCCTACAGCTTTTGTGCTGTTAAACTGTTCACTGGATATAGAGCTACATCTTTATTTCTGGATCTTAAATGTGTTATCATAAAGGTTGGCATTGTTTTTGGAGGCTCTTGTGTGTTTGAAAAATTTCAATGTTACCTACCCCTTTTATGAGAAATTGCAGTCTTTACATAAATTTTATCTAGCAATAAATTCCCTACTTTTTTGTGATCACTGAGCATTTTACCTTCTCTGATAAATATTTTAAATGCACTGATTGTGAATTACTACCAGTAATGAGGATTTGGCAAAGTTGTCTGAGATAATCAGGATGGGGTTAAGAAAGTATATTGGAATCATACAATATCTGACTAAAAGGTGGGAAAGATAAATTAATTGAAGGGTATCTGGTGTATATTTATTTAACTGCCTTTTGATTACCAGTTTTACCTGTTATAGGAACTTAGTTTTGAGATATTCTGTGGAATCTTCATTTATTTTCTCCCAGCATTCCTTTAAAATATTGGCAAACTGAATTAGTTTAAGCTCTGTTTGATGCTATTGTGAACCCATTCAGATGACTCAAAAGAGTATCAAATTTGGACCATTCACCCAATATAATTTCTTTACCGAGAACCAAACCCATTTGAACGTATGATTGGGTACTATGATTTTACCCTGTAGAACCTGAATAGTAAAATTGGAGTTAATTTTCAATGCTGTTACAAGTTTTGGTATTTCTTTAGTATCAATTTAAAAAAAAAAAGTTCACATTTCTTTCCGTTATGATGATAGTGTATCTCTCTAATTTCATGTCCTAATTATGTTTTTAAAGCTCTGAAAATCGACAGTTTTGTCATTTTTGAGCCATTTACAAAATGCTGCTGCCTCCCTTTCCAACATTTCCCCTCTTCTTTTTTCTGGAGCCCTACATTTGTGAACTGGTTTAAAATTAAGTAGGATAGCAAATTAGAAAAAGAGAGGGGTGTGCATCTTCAGTAAGCTTAGGAATTGTTCTAGGTACTACCCATAGCTTTGCATGGCAATAAATTCCTTCACTATTTGCTGTTCAGAAAAATGTTTAATATATACTGCAGCAGCACACTTGGTTCATAATTATCCCTGTGAATAACACATACCCACTGCAGTCTCCTGTGTGAATTCTTTAGAAACAAGAACACTAATATACTTGACAACACTTGCTTTATTGTTAGACGTACAACCCGCACACAACACTTTCTAGGTATTTTGTTCTGAACACTACATGTTTAATAATGCGACTTCTATTCACTTAATTACTAGATAATTATTTATTGAACTGTTGTATTTGTTGACTAAATGCAACTTCTTAGCACTTCAACTACACACTGAAGTGCTGCATTCTGAATATGCAGATTCCAACACGAGGGTCTCTGTTTATTTGCTACTAAACAAGCGATAATGTAAGCCTCAGATAGTGACATAAATAACAAATTCTTTTTCAACCTCCTGGCTTGTAAACATAGACATTGCCTTGGTTGATCCATGGTGCCGGTGACAACAGGTGCTTCTCCTGGTCAGTAAATAACACCGCTTGTGCCAACCGAATGCTGTCTCCTTGCAGTGTAACGCCTTTTTGTATTTGCATAACCTCATTTGAAGTAAGCTCCTTTAATTGCCATGTAATCTGTAAGTAATGCAACTTTCAAGTCAGAGTATTTTCTTATAATCCCTACTGCATTATGAATGTCATCCTTTGTTTCCTTTTTGAAGTAATTGCCTATTTTTGTGATATTTTCAATATATTTGAGAGCGACTTCTGCACTGCTTTCCACCTCATCTGCCATAATGATTATGACTTCTCCGTTTTTGAAACTGAGCGGAAGAGGAATGAAACTACTTATCTACGTGATTTCCTAGTTTTGTATTTGTTTTATTTCTGCAAGATTTTTTATGGTACAATGGTATTAGCCATAAGGCAATTTCAATATGCTGAAATTTTTACAGTTTGCACATTTGTACAGTCAAGAAATAACATCAGTGCATTGAGTTGATAAAAGATCACACCCTCAGAACGAAGAGGTTTTGGTGCTGCTAGAAATTATTACAGAGCACAAGTGTAATAGGCAGTAAAACTATAGTTCAGCTTCTGTCAACCTGAATGATTAATAATTTATGTGTGTTTGGAGGAATTTAGTAACAGTGACGTCAAAATTAATATAAAAATTATTTGTGGTTGGTTTATTGACACTCGTCACTTACTTTTTCATATATTTATGGGAGACTAGTTTCAAAGGGCCAGGGCCTTTGAAACTAGTCTCTCATAAATATATGAAAAAGTAAGTGACGAGTGTCAATAAACCAACCACAAATAATTTTTAGATGGGGGCGCCGGGGTAGCGCGGTGGTTTCGTTCGCGGCTCCCGTTCTAAGGGTCCCGAGTTCGATTCCCGGCTCTGGGGTTGGCGATTTTAAGTCGGCCCTATCCACGCCTTCACCTCTGTCTAGCACATGTGAAGTATCCCCTATGCCCAACGTGGTTCGGAGTCCACGGTAAAAACTGTAGGTCCTCTCACCTCACCGCCATCTTCACTATCACCCTATCATCGGAGGTAATGGACACCGCCCTCTGGGTGCCTCCACCTGAGAAATGGGTCCGGTCATCACTTGGTGGGGTGAGGTTACCCCGAAGGCCAAGGTTGCCATGTGGGGAGTGTTAGTAACTAACTAACTAACTAACTATAATTTTTAGATTAATAATTTCCTCATCCCTTTTCTCAAATTTATTTTTCCTATATCTTATTGCTAATATATATAAAATATAAAACATTTCTGAATCTTAAATTATATTATTATTATTATTATTATTATTATTATTATTATTATTATTATTATTATTATTATTATTATTATTGTTGTTGTTGTTGTTGTTGTTATTATTATTATTATTATTATTATTATTATTATTATTATTATTATTATTATTATTATTATTATTATTATTATTATTATTATTATTATTATTATTATTATTATTATTGTTATTGTTATTGTTATTATTATTGTTATTGTTATTATTATTATTATTGTTATTATTATTATTATTATTATTATTATTATTATTATTATTATTATTATTATTATTATTATTATTATTATTAAGTTTTGCTATTAACTGCTCTAAAATACTATTCTTAATGAAGTTATTAATAGATAATATAATTTTGAGTCAAACTAGTACTCAATGTTCCATATAGTGTTAGTTTATTTAGTGTTTATCACCTATGAAGAGAATCACAACTTCAAGTTCATCAAGATACCAACAGAGACATACCTATTGCTTCTAAGGAGTTTACCAAAACAATATTCAATAGTTGACATTAACTGAGGATGTTAGGAATGTCCTAATGAAACGTACTCAAGGTAAACACTAGCAATATATGGAGCATTGAGTACTAGTTTGACTCAAAATTATGTTAATTTTCTGCTTCATTTATTATAGTCCTTACTCATAGGAATATTATTAATGATACTTCTGTTCATAAAAAGGATCCCAAAAAATGTTACATACAATTTTTCCATTAATATACTCCTGTAGAAATGTTTTAGGGAATTTCATTTATACCCTTTGCTTTAGACTTCTTACAGGTTAGTAGAAAAATAGGACAGTTCGGAATATAAGGTTAAGTAGAGTTTAGCAGTTGACTTTGTAAAGGCTATAAAAATTTAACTCCCATTTAGCAACTATTAATACAGGTCCATAGTAAGTTTCTATAAAATCTGTAAAGTTTCACTCTAATAACATATATTGCATTGTAAGGAGCATGTTGTGTGAGCAGAAGTATAACTAAAACATGGGGGTGAGCATGCTAGTTTCCAAATCAGAGGTCCTGGATTCGATTCAGCCGGTTCGATTAGAAATGCACTCCTTAAGTCACATTAGCTTGCCCACTCAAACATATGGTTGTTGAAATTTTCCAGAAACTTCTAAAATGTTTGGGAGATGGAGAGAATGAGTGTTCCACATTGCATCAACTATCTCAGCAATGTTTCTGGTTTAGAAGGTTAGAATCAGAACGGAAAAATTCAATGCCATAGTCGGGATTTGAACCACAAATCTTCAGATCTAAGCTCGACTGCTCTACCACTAAGCTACCATGGCAACATGCAGGCATGACATTAAATTCTCCAACTGATTCACATCTTTCCAGCATATCAGTGAGGAAATCTCAAGTTGAGGTCCCTTCAGTGGCAGTTTACAATTTGTAAGTACTTTAATTCCTGGACTTTTTAGGGTCTTTTTATTATAGTTTTCCAGTTACAATAAATGGAGCTTAAAAAGACCAAGAATTAAATAAAAATTTAAGTTGTCATTGGGATAGATGATCTTGAATTGAAATTTCCTCATTTGTTTGGAAGATGTAAATCAGCTGACATGTTGCCATGATAGCTTAGTGGCAGAGCAGCTGCACATAGAGCAGAAGATCTATAGTTCAAATCGCAGCTATGGCATCTAATTTTTCAGTTCTGATTCTAATCTTCTAAAGTTTACCTACACATTGTTTGTGTGAGTTAGAAAAATCACCTATCTGATTGCCCTTATAAATGGAAAACACATTTTTATGCTGGGTGAGCATGTTATCTTACTGGCTTATTTTGTCTCAACCAGGCAGGCAGTCGGTTATTTGCTGTGAGATTCTGTTCTCTGATATCCATAGCTTTATCAAGTTGGGCATCCTTTCTGTAAGAATACTTAAATAATGGTACTTACATCAAATTATAGCAATATGTTGTCTGTATTAGCTGTCAAAATTTTTAATTTCTTTATTAATTCTAGTAAGTTGTTTAAGTGTCAGATCTTTCAAAGTGCTACTTTAATTCACTAGCCATCTAGCTAAGCGATATAGGGTTAATCTCTATTACTAATGATAGGCCCCATGCACTCATTTTTTTGATGAGCTATTGGCAAATGGTATAATTTTAGTAGCAATGTATTATTTATCAAACTATTTATATATATTAAACACTGGCTTTTTATTCAATTCCTTTGTCAGTGTTTGTCTTAGGTCTGCTTTTACTTTTGTTTGGTTGGAGAAATTTAATAACAGTGACATCAAAATTAATTGAAAAAATATTTGTAGTCGGTTTTTTTGACACTTTGTCACTTACCTTTTTATATTATTCAGGGACTAGTTTCGAAAGCCATTGCCTCCATTTTCAACCACTTTCCAAATCAACTTGGAAAGAGGTTGAAAATGGAGGCGACAGCTTCCGAAACTAGTCCCTCAATAATATAAAAATGTAAGTGATGAAGTATCAAAAAAACCGACTACAAATAGTTTTTCCAACTGCTTTTACTTGTTTAGAAATTATAATTGGTTCCAGCATATTAACACATTTTGGATAAGTTTGTTTGATTGTTATCTTTTATTATGTATGTCAAAATTTCAGCATATGCAATACAATATAAATTGTGTAACTGACAAACTTTTTCTTCCTTTAAATAAATTTTCTGTCGGTTTTATTAATCTTTTGTTATATAGAAATGAAAACATTCAAAACAATGAAGGGGAGAAATTGTGAAACCTACAGCATCATCTGAGTTGTAAATATGAACCACATTCTCCAATTGCAGGGTCCAAAATCACTCTTTCCAGCTCTAATTATACCTATTTACCCCATTACCTCAAAAAAGGCCGATGCTTCTGGATACATCCTAAAAGCATCCTAGTATATGTGAAAAATTATTCCTTGTCAGATGTTGTCTGCTGAAGGCAATAAGTAACAGAAAGCTTCAAATGGGCAAAAGTGTGACAATTTCTGAAAGGTTGCCAAAGATTTAAAAATTATTATTTGTCAACATTGGAATACATAGCAACACTAAGAAAAAAGAAACACAGAGTGCAATCTTACATAATAAAAATCCTCCACTTTGTAAAGAGCATTGAACATCAAAGTTCCCTTCATTGTGGATGTAAATTTATTTAGCAGAGTTCAAAGATGAGGCATTATTTTTTGTATTAAGGTACATATTCAAACTATTTCTAGTAGAATAATTGTTATTGAAGAGCAATATTAATATTATGATGATTTTTATACCCCCCCCCCCCCTATGAAGTAGACCTTGCAAGATAGACATTGATGACAGTGTTAATATACCAGTTTCAATAAAAATTGATTGAGTGATGGTGCATCACATAAAATTCTCAATGCACTGTGTTGTAATAAAAAAGAAACAAACACTGGAGTATGGTTACCCCATAGAATTTGTTGATATCTTAAGATGGCTATGGATTGGAGCCTAATATACATTGACATATGACAATTTTGGCTATGAAAGTGTTCTCATTTTTAATATCTTCAATGTCTTCATTTCTTTCTGTTTCTAAATAAATTTGGAAGCTGATTTCAAAATCTTACACCAGCAATATTGTAATGCTCAACACCTTGAGAACCACTGCATTTAAGATGCAAATTCAAGTTGTTTGATTGGAAGGAACAAGGCTGAGATACATTTATTTTTAAGCATTTACTTGTACTGTAATAAATTACCAAGCCTGTGCTTTTTCATAATGTGAAAAAAAAAGTTATAAAGAAATCCCAATTCGTAACCCTTGTTTGATACTTTTGAAATATAAACATATTTGATGTATGTATTTTTACAGCATTAAAGTATTGCCATTAGGCTGTGAGTAAGTTTAAGTGCAAACAGCATATTCAGCTGCTATATATAGCATTTCAGTCTCTCTGGCTTTTATTTTGTAACTGCACTTAGTAGAAAGAAGACAGTTACCTTCTAAAATGAAATAAAATTATTTATTATATTTTGTTATAAACATTTAAATATATCAGTATTAAACAGAATTTTATAGCAATGTGTGTTACTGAATGAACCTTTTCAGCTTTTTTTTAATTGTTTAAAGCAGAGAGAATAGCAGTATGACAAAGTTTTATCTTCTGTTCATTGGTTTTGAGTTTATAGTGTTAAACAAATTGATGTGAAAAGAAGTAATGTCTTTGAAAGTGCTACTGCATACATTATAAACTTCAGACATTTACGCTTGTATTTCTGTGCTTTAAAAATAGTTCTAAATAAAATTTTCTATAGATTTTTACACTGCTCTCTCAGAACGTCCTTTTCTCAAAAATAATTTATTACTATTTTTCCTTAACATCAGGAATTAGATGTATACTAGCAGTTTTATATGGTGCAGGAATAGGAATTAGTTTTATCTTCCCCTTGAAAAGTAGATTAAAAGATAAAATGGTTGAAATCTTACGAGTTTCATTATCTACGAAACTACTGAATTTATTGTTAGGTAGGAATCTGCACCTATATCTTTTGTCTTTCTTCCAGAAGCAACATTCAGAAGTTTTGCTGTAGTGATGCAATATATTACCTCTTTTTTTAAAAAAAAAATGAACAACATTTTTTTATCTTTGTTTGTATCAAGTTTGTATTAGTAGATGTATATTTTAGTTTGATAGACAAAATATGCACCATAGCTTTATTTAAACAACCAAAATTACATATTATTTATGATATAACTAGCAGAATAAAATTGCATTCCGCATGCATGTCATACACTATCTTTTTTAGTCAGTCATCAATATTTATGGACAAATTATAGATTACAATTTAGGTTCTTTTTATCTATTTTGTATTTGTGATGCTCAGCACAGCTGTGATAGTCACTTGTTTTTTTAATAGCTTCAGTGTTGACAGCATGATGAGTTAGAAAAGAAACTATGCATGAAAGAAGGCTAAGAGAATAATTTGGCTTCTAACTTTCAGACATTCATATAAAAAATGCTATTATGTAATTTGTAGTGTTTAATGTCTTTAATAACCTTGACATCCAGGTCCTGTTTTATTTAAGTAAAATATGCCCATAATTTTGAAGATATCTTCCATGTTTTGGCTTTATCTTCAAAATGTAACAGCATATTTTCACTAGAATTAGTGTGGATGGTTCTTATCTTGCACCATTCAAGAAACCAGTTATATGCTATTTTTGCAAAAATAATTGTAATTTTACTCTCTTCCCTGCTTGTACAATTTTGGCTGAATGTTTATAAAATAAAATTACTGCATTCAAATTAGCCACAGTTACATCAACAATACAAGCCTCTTGTATAACAACATTCACATTTGCCAGAAAATTAAACTTATTTACCCTGGATTATTAAAATGTTGCATCACTCAAAGGATAATTTTCTCCTTTTAGTTAATACCTATCATCTACTGTTAAAAATGCGTCTTACCTTCAACTGCCTAAAAACATATATGTAAAGGTGAAAGTTTATAACAGGAAAGTCTTTATCATTGCCATGAATGCAATAACAATAAAATTTGTAATTCCTTTCTTGGAAGTGTTGAAAACAGTCTTGTTGTAATAAATTAAATTTAAAGGGAGTCGATTAATGACACTAAACAACATTTACTTTTAAATTTCCTCGGAACATGTTTCAGAAACTATTTGCCTCCATTGTCAACCGGACATGGACTGATTCTCAGTGGTGTAGCTGGCGATATTTTGTCATAGGTCTCCTCTGGAGGAACTTGCTGAACAAATCTTTCTGGAGGATGTCGAAATTGAAAACTTTGTTCCTATTTTTTCAAATGAAGATTTATTTTCCCATGTGGACAATTCTTGTTTTCCTGATGTATGTTTTAGTTGTTTTGGTTCTGGATTTATGTTGGGGTTTCCCCCCCCCCCCCAAAAAAAATGCATGGCAACTGCTGATTTTTGTAATTGTTTGTATTTTATGTTCCTAAAGTGTTCCTTTGCTCTTGTTTCTAAATTTCTTTTGGTTTTTCCAATATAAATTTGACTACAGTCATTGCATTCAATTTGATATATACCAGATTTTTTGTTAGATGGAATGGCATCTTTGATGTTTGAGCAAATTAGGTTTTTTAAGGAGAAATGGTTGACTGGTGCTAGTTGAATGTTTTGTTTTTTGAAGACTTTTTTGAATTTATCAAAGGCCCATGGATGGTGAGTGAATTTTTTGCAAACCATATTAGTTTCTGTAGCTGAGAGGGTTGTGGTTTCCTTTATTAGCTTCTTTTCTGCTAAGTTAACTTTTTTTATCTACTAATGATTTGGGAAAGTCATTTTGGGAAAGTCATTTTTTGTACTATTTCAATAATTTTGCTGTATTCTTTTTTTGTATTCTGCTCTGAGAGGGATGTTGATCAGTCTGTGTGTTAAACTATTGAAGATTGCCTGTTTGTGGGATTTTGGGTTGTAGCCATCAGCTTTTATGTAGTTGTCTGTCTGTGTTGGTTTTCTGTAAATGCCAAAGTTTATTCTGTTTTTATTTCTGCAGTAAGCTTGATGCTTTATTCTTGGATATTTAAAAGTTTTAGTTCATCACTGATGTGTTTTTTTGGTACTATTGCAAAGATGTTGCCTACATATTGTTGCCAAGGTTTGAACATCCAAGGGAAACCTTTGTTGATCCTTATTTCTAATGCACTCATGTACAGATTGGCCAGGAAGGGTGATAGGGGGTTGCCCATTGCTAAACCAGAAGTTTGGTGGAAATATTTTGTTTGAAACTGGAAGAAATTTTGTTCTATGCATAATTTGGTTAGTTCGATGTAATCTGAAATTTCATGTGATGACATTCCAAGTGATTTGAGCCATTTTTCTATCAACGGTGGCAGTTGTTTTACTGGTATGCTGGGAAACAGTGATTTAACATCAAACAAGACTAGTGTGTTCTCTTCTTTTAGTTCAGTATCCTTAATGTGTTCTATAAGTTCATAGGTGTTTTTGATGCTTAGGCTATCAAATTTTGGAAATGAGTTGAATTTATTTATTAGCCACTTTGCAAGTTTGTATGTTGGTGAATTTATACTGCTAACGGTGACAGTTTCCCTTGGATGTTTAAACTTTGGCAACAATATGTAGATGACATCTTTGCAATAGTACCAAAAAAACACATCAGTGATGCACTAAAACTTTTAAATATCCAAGAAAAAAAGCATCAAGTTCACTGTAGAAATAGAAAAAGACGAGTATTTACCATTTTTGGATCTAAAAATAATCAGAAATAAAAACAGAATAAACTTTGGCATTTACAGAAAACCAACACAGATAACTACATAAAAGCTAATGGCTACAACCCAAGATCCCACAAACAGGCAATCTTCAATAGTTTAACACACAGACTAGTCAACATCCCTCTCACAGCAGAAGAATACAGAAAAGAATACAGCAAAATTATTGAAATAGCACAATAAAATGACTTTCCCAAATCATAAGTAGACAAAAAAGTGAACTTATCAAAAAAGAAGCTAATAAAGGAAACCACAACCCCCCTCAGCTACAGAAACTAATATGGTTTGCAAAAAATTCACTCACCATCCATGGGCCTTTGATAAATTCAAAAAAGTCTTCAAAAACCAAAACATTCAACTAGCACCAGTCAACCATTACTCCTTAAAAAACCTAATTTGCTCAAACATCAAAGATGCCATTCCATCTAACAAACAATCTGGTATATATCAAATTGAATGCTGTGACTGTAGTGAAATTTATATTGGAAAAACCAAAAGAAATTTAGAAACAAGAGCAAAGGAACACTTTAGGAACATAAAATACAAACAATTAGAATAATCAGCAGATGCCACGCATTTTGGTGGGGGGGGGGGGGGAACACAACATAAATCCAGAACCAAAACTACTAAAACATACATCAGGAAAACAAGAATTGTCCACATGGGAAAAAAAATCATTTCAAGAAATAGGAACAAAGTATTCAATTTCGACATCCCCCAGAAAGATTTGTTCAGTAAGTTCCTCGAACCGCCACCAGAGGAGACCTATGAAAAAAAATTACCAGCTACACCACCGAGAACCAGTCGATGTCCGGTTGACAATGGAGGAAAATAACCTCTGAAACATGTTCTGTGAAAATTTAAAAGTAAATGTTGTTTAGTATCATTAATCGACTCCCTTTAAATTTAATAAAATTTGTCTTAATTTAATTAATTATTTGTAGTAAAGATATGTGCAAAAGTTTAAGATTAGCTTTCAGTTTTGAAGATGCCCTCTATTTTAAAAAATGTAATTGCATTGTTATGTAAACTTGTATGATTCCTTTTTATGCAATTTTATAAGCTCTAAAGCAGTTTTTGATTCTTCATTACAAAAATAAGTAAAGGCATTTAATCTTGAGAATATTAGAAACCCACAGCATTCTACACGTTCCGTATATTTCAATTCCAGTATTGTACTGTGCCATGAAACTGTGGTAAAATGGTGGAAACAAGGGGTCATGTCACTGATTGGTAGGTGTAAAATATTTTCCTGGTATACCCTTTGCAAGAAATTTAATTTAAGAGATAGAAAATTATGTAAAGAGAAATTAGATGTATTCGTCTATTTTTAAAGCTTATACTGATGGGTTTGTTTCACCAACTCGCAATGTGAACTTGTATGTCTGAGCTTTGAAGCTGCTTTTGCTGTCATTTGGCTTCTTGCATTAGCATCTGAAAGAATTATACTACATGTCAAGGCAAGGTCTCTATGTTGGAATAAAATCATTCAGTTTCATCTTGCATTTCACTACCACATGATATTAACACATTTGGGTCATGACTGGCTGTATTCACATAAGATAGCACTCACATCATATGATGAGTACAGTTCAGAAGTTGTGCTGACCAGTAATGTTACATATATTTTGCATTTATAACTCGCAGGTAGCACTTAAAGGATCTCTTTAGAGGACCAAAGTACAGAAAAACTAATGCTGTGATTGCAAACTATAAGGATATGTTGCCTAATACTATATATCTCAAAATAAAGTGAAAGATGGTAAGTACGGAACATGATCTGCTCATCATTAATGATTTTGATGTTTCTGAACATCTTGAAATCAATCACGTTAATTGTGGGTCGGTTATGTTTACTCTAATTCATTTGTGAAAATTATGATTTGAGTCTTTTGGCTTCCAGGTTTCACAGCATCTCAGTATAGTGGCATTAGAAATTATCAATTAATATTATATGTAAAATTAGCATATTGGTTTTGTATGAAACACCACTGCTGCTGTTTCAGAGGTTCACAATAAATACTACTTCCACTCGGTGGCATGTGATATTTCTCAGAGGAGACCAGTAGTAATGGAACTGTCATAACATTGTTTAAATATGATGTGTTATGAGTTTTTCTACCCATTCTTCAACAAATTATTTTCATATAAGCTCTACTTCTAATTCATGTTAATTGAAATATACATTTATAAAAAATGATTTTATTAGTTTCCTTATGGAAACAGTGGCAGTAAGCAAATACAGTAAGCTTAAGTGAATCCTCTTAACTATTTTTCATGTGGTCTTTGAAATTCTGCTCTCTTTGCATGAGCAGGAGAAAAAATCTGATTTATTGCACTCGCTTGACTTTCTCTATTCACTTTATACAAAATATTGTTATAATTACACAAATATAAGTATTTGTTAATGAATTTCCACTTATCATAAGAAGTTGATGTTAATACTTCTTTCTTCTTTCTAAGATCGATTTCGAAGGCACATTGCATTCGTCTTCAGTTTATTACAAACAAACTCCGTTGTTAAGGAAATCTCGGTTACCATGTTTTTTCTTTTGTTATGTTATGTTTTCAGCATTACCAACATCTGAAGATAAAACAAGCCTAAAAACAGAATCAATTGCCGGTATGTCAAAATTCATTACACAATGTTTATTTTTTAAAATAAATATTTCTTCCCACACTATTAAATCTATGGGACCATTTAATTGTTTTAATAATTTAACTTTGGGACTTATTTCATGGTTAAATGACCAAAAATGATCTGCTACGGCTGATTTATCAATTTGTTTATATTTAATGTTACAAAAATGTTCTCTTTTTTTCTGGTTTCCAAACTATGTTTTGTCTTTTCAATATAAACCTGATCACAATCTAAACAATTAAATTGATAAATACCAGATTTGTTATTATTAGGAACTTTTATCTTTTTTAGAAAATTGTAATAATTTTTTAATACTTTATTTATTTTGAGGTTTATATTGGAAAGACGAAACGTAGTTTGGAAACCAAAAAGAAAGAACATTTTCATAATATTAAATATAAACAAATTGATAAATCGGCCGTAGCAGATAATTTTTGGTCATTTAATAGCGTGGGGAACAAATATTTATTTTAAAAAACAAACATCCCGTAATTAATTTTGACATACTAGCAATTGATTCTGTTTTTAGGTTTGTTTTGTCTTCAGATGTTGGTAATGCTGAAAACATAACATAACAAAATAAAAAATATGGTAACCGAGATTTCCTTAACAACGGAGTTTGTTTGTAATAAAGTGAAGATGAATGCAATGTCCCTTCGAAATCGATCTTAGAAAGAAGAAAGAAGTATTAACATCAACGTCTTAAGATAAGTGAAGATTCATTAACAAATATTTATATTTCTGTAATAGTTATTACTTCACTGTAACTAGCTTCATTTTCTATGTAATATTGTTATAAGCTTATTCTTCAATCTTCTTAATTATCAAGATAAACATTTTCAGAAATTATCTTATTATGTGTGTCCTTTTTGGTATAGTAACTACAAATGCAAGTATCAAACGAATGGAAAAGAAAAATCAATGAGAAGATGGATGGAGTTAAAAAAAATGTGGAGATGATTTGAAAATGAAGTGAACAGGGAAATAGCAGAATGCAAGCAAAGAATTACATTCTGACACCAATAAAGATTTAGGATTTTGAATGAAGCTTAGCTGAAAGAGTTTATTAGGATATGTTCTCCTACATGCCTCTTTCATAGCATTGTCATGTATTTTCAAGTATGACACATATCTTCGCCTGAAGGACAAAAGCATATCTTCCCAAACTGATGCTACAACATCTGTACACTCTATATAGAATAAAAAGAAGTATTTCAGAAAGTGGAGTGCCATTGTTACTAAAATTAGGCAAATGAGTCAACCTTGTATATACTTTTCTCCACTAGTCTTCATCAAAAAACTTGTAAGTGGAGAAGAGTATATACAAGGTTGACTCATTTGCCTAATTTTAGTAATCTGTACACTCATTTGCCATAGATACCTGCTCCAGTTTTTCCATTAATACATGACCCATAAGTGTAAATTACTTCTCTGGTTGATTTCTCTGGAAAACACCACAATATTCTCCCCATAGACCACCAAAAGGCAGTGACACTGGGACAGGCTGCCAATCAGAAACAAGGGAGCATCTGTTATATAAACAGTAGCAGCAGAGCAAACATTGGGTGACACCCCCAGAAGTAGTTCACAATAGGATGAGCGATGAATGTCAGTTAGCTCTAAGCTTCATGAACCCCGGATTCATTTGAGCAGCATTTCACCCATTTCATTCATCATCCGATATGACTTAACGCTGGAGGACGTAAATTAAAAAAAAAAAAAAAAGGATAAGCAAAATGTCAGCAAGTTCAAGTAAAATGACACGCCTTCACCGCAAGCCTACACATTCATGAAATTAGGTAGTACACAAAGTGAATTCATTGATGGTACACAGTTGTCCATCATAGTTGGAATGGTGGTATGTCCTATTTTACAACAGTTCTCTCTCCATACACCAGCCTGGACAATTCTGTATGCTGATAATCTAGCTTCAGCTTAAAAACATAGTTGGGGAAGACCAAGTAAAGTTTACATGAGGAAAGGAGGAGTACTTTGAAACCTTTGATATGTATGCTCTTTTCCAAAAATTTGGCTCTAAGGGTTTGTGCACCAATTTTAGCAGTGAGATCTGTTTTTTTTCCTACATTGTGATTTGAGATTTAATGTTATTGTATTCCTAGCTGTAACTTTTTTAGTGTCAAATAAATAGTTTTTATATTTAACAGGTTATACTGTTGTTCATAACTAAAGCTTCTCTTCAGCACAATGCATATACTTGTGCTTAAAGTAGTAATACTGAAAACCTATTGGGAGATCACTGTAAAGCCATGATGGTTGATTTGAACTTGTTTGTATAAAATATACAAGTTATTTATTTTTAATTTTGTGAACAAGTTAGCCTTCTTGCACATTTTTAAAAATGTTGAAGAGTTGTTTTTTAACCAGGCAGAGCTTAATTCCTGAATAAAGTATAATTTCTCATATTTTCATGTACTATTGTTGTAGCACAAATCCTGCATTACACTCATCACTTTTTACAGATTCTGCTTAAGGCAATGTACCAGAAGAATGTTGTAAAAAATGTGTAGATTTTCCGGTGTTCCCCCCCCCCCCCCCCCATTTTTATTAACATTTGTAGTTTCATACTACACAACTGAAGCCTCAGATGGGCCATTTAATTGTTCCTTTGCTTTCCATATAAAGTGCCACATTGAAATTTAAATCTTATTTTTCCCAGTTCCTAATTTTCAGCATTTTTTCACTATTCAAAGTTCTCCTTGGAGCACAATTTATAACTTACTAATGTGAAATTTTCAGGATAACTTCAAGAAATACTGTTTTAAAAACTGTTTTGTTAGTTAAAAAGTATTAAATATTAGTACTTCAATTAATTATTTTAAAAAATATCTTAATAGAGTTTTGGTAGAGCGTATTAAAAATACGTGTATAAAATATGTTTCATGTTCTGAATATACAGTAAAAAGGGCAAAAGGAATAAAACTAAATTTTTGGATTTTCATAGAATAATTAACTTTAAATAGATTTTTAAGAAGAGAGGGTATGAATAATATGAGGTTAACCAATTCTGAAATGATTCTGCCATGTGACTAGGTACATAAGCCATAAATTTAGTCAGAAGTGTAACATCTTTTGTGGAAATTTACATAGTAAAAACATTTTTGGGTTCTATTTTTCTACTTAATGTCTGTAGTGCTTTTGAGACCTGTTAAGTATTGTCACCGATCGCGTGGCCGACGTGCACAAAAAGACAGTGCAATGTGGAGATAAAAGCTTATCAGAACAGATAAAGAGAAAGATAACTGCAAAGTTTGTCTTTCATCTGGTACCGTCTTGATTGTGACAGAGCATCCCACAAACTTCTGGAACCGTGAATGGATGTATAAAAGGAAGACCCAGTTAGTTGACTGGACAGTCGTATTGAGTGACAAGGAAAAGACTATTCTTGACAGGCCAAGGGCTTTAGCAGTTCACAGTTATGCCCTTTGGCCTCTGCAACCCACCAGCAACCTTCCAACGCCTCATGGAAGTCAGTGGTGAGAGGACTGACTTATGATACCTACCTGCTCGTCGTCGTCGTCGTCGTCGTCGTCATCATCATCATCATCGGCAAGACATTCGAAGACCATCTCGACAACCTGAGCAGTCTGCTAAAGAGACTACAGGCAACCAACCTGAAGCTAAACGTGAAAAAATGCCAGCTCTTCCGCAAGGAAGTCGCTTGAGCCACATAGTCTCACCAACCGGAGTGGCTACAGACCCGGAAAAGACACAGGTCGTAAGAGATTGGCCTCGGCCAAAGGATAAAAGAAGATTGCAAAGTTTTCTGTGCAGTTATTACCGCCGTTTCAAAAAGGGCTTCTTCAACATCGCCAAGCCCCTCACGCGCCTGACAGAAGAACACCGGCCTTATGTGTGGACGGAAGACGCCGAAGACGCTTCCCAGCGGCTGAAGAAGACACTGTGCAGAGCTCCTATTTTGGGACTCCCACAACCAGGTGGCGCTTTCATTGTGGACACCGACGCCAGTGACCACTCCATTGGAGGCGTCCTATCGCAAGTCCAGGACGGCCACGAGCGAGTGATAGCCTACTACAGCAAGACTCTATCCAAGGCAGAGAAGAACTACCGCGTTACCCGGCGAGAGCTACTGGCAGTAGTAAAGACCTTGGAGCACTTCCACAAGTACCTGTACAGTCAGCCATCCCACCTGAGGACTGACCATTCTGCCCTAACCGCCCTAACATGACTACTTAGTTTTAAGAACCTGGAAGGCCAAACAGCACGTCGGGTCCATAGGCTGCAGGAGTATGACTTCACCTCTGAACATCGTAGAGGGAAGAGCCACGGCAATGCAGATGCCATGTCCCGAAGATCCTGCCCAGAAGAATGCAGCCACTGCACCAGAGTGGAAGAGAAGGAGCGTGCCGCGGCTGTCAGAGTGATCACGGTAATGCCTGCATATGGCTGGGATAACGCAGGCCTGAGGAAGGAGCAGCTGGCATACGCAGATTTGGGACCACTCTTGAGAGAAGTTGAGGCAGGGACAAGACCAACCTGGGAGGACATCGCACCAAGGAACGTCATATACAAGTCATACTGAGCCCAATGAAACTTATGGAAGATCAGGGAGGGAGTGCAGTTCCGGGTATGGGAACTACCCGTTGTGAAGACGCAGAGAGAACAGTTGGTACTTCCCCGGAGTAAGGTCCCGTAGGTCTTAGAGGAAGTGCACGCGGGTACTTCAGGAGGACACCTGGGAGTAAACCGAACGATCGACAAACTCCGACAGCGTTACTACTGGCTGAGGCTTCGAGCAGAAGCTGAGAGATGATGCCGTCAGTGCCACGTGTGTGCGGCGAGTCGTGTGCCCCAAACTAGGAGCCGGGGTCGCATGCAGCAGTACAACGTCGGAGCACCATTCGAACGCATCACTGTCGACATAGCTGGACCATTCCTAGTGTCCGATCGAGGCAATAAGTACCTGATGGTGGCCGTGGACTACATCAAGTGGCCGGAGGTGTATGCTATCCCGAAACAGGAGGGGAAAACAGTCACGGACTGCCTCGTGGAGCAACTGTTCTGCCGTTTTGGGTTGCCGTTAGAGCTCCCCAGCGATCAGGGCACCAATTTTGAGTCTAACTTGAAGGAAGCACTGGAAAAACTTGGGGTGAACAAGAGCCGCATAACACCCCTACATCCACGGTCGGATGGAATGGAGAGATACATCGAGACCCTAGAAGAACACCCGAGGAAGGTCGTGGCTAGACACCAGCGACACTGGACGTCAAGGTGCCACTGTTTCTGCTGGCCTACCGCTTGTCAACACACACCTCTGGGATGACGCCAGCCAACTTAATGTTCGGCCGAGAGTTACGCCTCCCTTGTGGTCTGGCTTTTGGAAGTCCCCCGGACGCAAAACAGCCAGCAACCGAGTATGTGGAGAAGCTCGTGGACCATCTCCACGACATGCACGACATGGGTCGTCAGAACATCCAGATGCCGAGCGACCGCATGAGGACCCGCTACGACAGGCAAGCCAACAGCCAAAGATTCCAGCAAGGTGACCTGGTCTGGTTGTACCGCCCCATCCGGACGAAGGGGCGCTGCCCGAAACTTCAACAACCAAAGCAAGGACCGTACCGGGTGTAAAGAGGATTAACGACGTGGTCTACCGCATCCAGAAGGTGCTCCGAGGAAAAATGTTGGCTGTACACCTGGATCCCCTGGCCCGCTACGATGGTGCTGTTCGGGACGACCAGCCTTGAGGAGGGAGCAGTGTCGCCGATCGCATTATTGCGATAGCGCGGCGGACGTGAACAAACAGACAGATAGTGTAGCGAGGAGATAAAACCTTGCCGAAACAGATAAAGAGAAAGATAACTGCAAGATTCGTCTTTCGTCTGGTACCGTCTTGATTGTGACAGAACAGTTAGCTGACAGAACAGACGCGATTGGTTGAGTGGACAGTCGTAATGAGAGTGGAAATGGAACTTGAGAATCCTGCGCGTAAGCTGTGAACTCCTTTGTTTGTGGGCGACGACCTTGCAGATTGTAATTGTGTATGTTACGTAATTCTGCTACTGTAAGGGTTGACCAAAGTGTGTTTCTACGGAAATAGAGCATTTTGAAATTTCTGCAAACTGGACTTTTAATTCTACAAACCCACAAAGTCACGGTATTTTAGCCTTTCAAAGGACTCGGTGAATTCTTTATAGAAATTAAAATACACAGTTTAGTGACTTGGCACTTGCTCAGTGGTACTTATTATTACTTGGTACTCCCTATCTAAAACATTGTTTGAATATGTGTCAGCTGCGATAGAAGTAACGAAACAATAAATCTCACATTTGTAGGTTGTTCCACTAAGGTATGATTCGTACAACTAAGACTTCTGTGTCTCTGAATCAGTGACCCCTAGTCTTCCTTAAACCATCTATTCCGTTAGCAAGTCAGCAAGTGAGTTTATTTTTGCAGTGAATAATATTTCTCCAAAAATGTTTTACTGATTTGCAAAGAAGAAAGAGGCTAAACAAATATGCTTCACATTTACTAATATATTCCAAATAACACAAAAATCTGTACAAAAGGAGCAAAAACTTGCTATAAAATTTATTGATCATATTACCCTATTGACCTGAAAATAAACCACCCTCATCTTCAAGTTATGCCCTTAAAAGTTGATGGAGAAAAAGAAAGATTTGGTGGGAAAACAAGCTACATTTGGATTGAGAAAAGGTAAATTATTGTAAATGCTTATTTGCTTGTACTTATCTGTATACAAACATTTTCCCTAGCATAATTACATTACCTTGGCATCGAACACATTCGTCCAATACATATTTTCTTCTGGCTTTTCTGTTGGTCACGGTTTTTACCATAAAACATATCAGCAAGTTTGAAGCTTCAGTTCTTACTATACCAAATACCTTGGTTTAATGATGCTTTATGATCTTCACTTAGCCACAGCAAAGAATATGCCAGAGGAATGATGCATAGGGGGGAAATTGCTTATTAGACAGTTTCAATATATTGCCTAGTGACACTTAGAACAGTTTAGTTATAGCCCATTCAAAAACATCTGAAACCTACAACTTTTGTGAAAAATTCCTTATCGGTTTTAGTAACATCCAGTGAATTCAAATTGTGCACATACAACTCGTATCTGTGAAACTCAGCATTTACACCGGGAACTTCAACATCTTGAAAAAGCACTCCAAACAAATGGCTACACACAACGAGAAATCAGAACGGCGTTGCACCCCAGAAAAGGCTCCGCACAAACAGCAAAAGGCGAGAGGAAAGGTAAAGTTTTCCTCCCCTATATTAAATCGGTCACTGACCACATTGGCAAATCACTCCTACGCCACAATATCGCTACTGTCTTCAAGCCTACTAAACAAATCCGAAACATACTTCGCTCAGCCAAGGATTCCAGGGACACACTATTAACAGAAGGAATTTACAGAATACCGTGTTCATGCAGTAAAGTTTACATTGGAACCACAAAGAGAAGCATAAAAACTCGTATCAATGAATGGCCGCGCCGTGGCCCAGTGGTTAGACCGCTTGGCTCTCACCAAGGCGGCCCGGGTTCTATCCCAGGCGGCCGCAAAGTGAGATTTGTGGTGGACAACACGGCGCTGTGGCGGGTTTTCTCCGGGAACTCCGGTTTCCCCCTCCATCTCATTCCACCGGTGCTCCAATTTCATCTCATGTATCATCAGTGTCACCACCTGCGGTGCCGTATACAGTGAAAGCGGGCGTTAAACACTACACATTTCATTTCGTATCAATGAGCATAAAAGAAATTGGTGCTTGGGCCAGAGAGAGAAGTCCCCAATAGCAGAGCACGCAATTCATGAAAAGCGGGAACACATCATTCAGTTTAATATCACTGAAGTATTGGCTTCAACTACATACTATCATTCTCGTCTATACCGTGAAGCCATTGAAATATACAAACATGAAAATAACATGAATCGTAAAGAAGAAGGCTTAAAACTAAGCAGCAGACCAGCAGAAGAATCGAGTCGTCCTGGTTTACCTGGACGAAGTGTTTGCTGCCCAGCACGTAGCCGCTTATTGCGGCTTTATCTGGACAGTACAATAGAGTCGTCTTATGTCTCAGGCGGTTGTCTTAGGCAGCAGTATGTCTAGCCTTTAATGGCCGTCATTTCCCCGTGGAGGTTGTGCGCCCAGTGCTGGCTGCGCCCTTCCGCCTGCCTAGGAGGCAACTGAGCACAGTCCGCTTAACAGGCTAGAGGGAAAGGAACAAATGTTTAGATATGGGACTTACCAAGCCCATTTCTGGGCTTGGGGGTATGAAGTCAGGGGAATTTGGCCCTGTTCAGTTCTGGTTACCCAAAGCATCTTTGGGCAACCGGTAGCTCGGTTGGCGGCGAGGAACCCTGTGGTCGTAACGGCCAAGGGTGTTCACCAGGATATTGGGATGGGAGTCTAGCTTATCGTAGATGGTGCGGGATCTCTCCCGCTCCACGTCCACAATGTACGGGACTCCGGAGTAGGTGTGAAGGATGTGGGACGGGAATCTACGTCCAGTATCGTAGATCATTCGCAGTGCCCTGTTCTGGACGCACTGTAGTCTGCGAATAGTGGTCGGAATCGCTGATCCCCAGACTTCGCAGCCGTACAGAATCAGAGGCGGTATAATCGCCCGATACAGGCGTAGTTTGAGATGCGTTGGCATGGTGGATTTAAGTACAGGGTACAACTGCCTTAGTGCTGCATGCCCTTGTCCGGCTTTGACCCGGACGTGAGGTGCGTAGGTGAGGCCGCGATCGAGGAGGACGCCAAGGTATTTGGCAGAGGGAACCCAGGGGATTTGCCTCTGCCTCAACCTCAGTGATCACTCCGGTCGCCTAGCTCGGACCTTAGCCAGGAGAAGAGCGGAGCTCTTCTTGGGGCTAATGGCCATCCTCCACTTCTCAATCCAACGGCCAATGGCTCGGAGCTGGTGCTGCAGCGGAGGATGACAATATTTCAGGTTTTTGTTGCGTGCCATTATGAGGACGTCATCGGCATATTGGCACGTAACAGTCTGTGGTTCTAAGGGGAAATCAGACATGTAGGCCGCAAAGAGTAACGGGGACAGTATACTGCCTTCCGGGACTCCCGCGGCTATGGGTCTGATAGATGACAGCCGTCCTTCCACTCTCACCCTGAACGTGCGGTCTCTGAGGACACTGCGAATCAGGGCGAGATAGGGAGGAGGTACATTGGCCTCCCTGAGTTTGTACAGTAGGCCTTGGTGCCATGTTGTGGCAAAGGCTTTCTCTACTTCTAGCAGCACCGGGATTGTCTTGAGGTTTTCCTGGAATCCCAGAGCCGTCCTCTCGGCCAGACGTAGTAGCTGCAGGGTCGTGGAGTGTCCATGACGAAAACCAAACTGGTGATCGGTAGGAGCTGCCTTTCCTCGAAAAGAGGGGTCAGGCGGGATAGGAGCAACGGCTCAAATAGTTTTGAGACGGTTGGGAGAAGACTTATGGATCGGTAGCTAGACGGAAAGACCGGATCCTTGCCGGGCTTCAGGATGCACAGCACTCTCGCCTCCTTCCAGAAAGCCGGAAAGTGGCGGAAGTGGAGGCACGCATTGAAGATGCGCGTCAAATGGATGACGGCCCTCTTAAGAAGGTGCTGGAGCATGAGAGCGCTAACGCAATCATGTCCAGGGGATTTATTTGGTTTCAATTTTCGGATTTCAGCAGTCTCCACCCTTATGGTGACTATTGGGATATGGATCGCCTCATGGCGGCGGTGTGGCTCCTCATAGAGATCTTTCACAGCAGCCTCCACGAGGTCAGTGAAATCTTCGTCCTGGGGGTCCTCCCTCGGCTCGAATTGGCTTTCCAAATGATCCGTGAAAGCTGTGGCCTTATCTTGGGGCTCGTAAGCGAGTCTCCCGCGAGTGCCATGCAGCAGATGCTTGTAAAGAGTTTTGTCCCCCCTGAGAGACTTGATGATCTTCCAGGGGTGCTTTTCCTGGAGGTCCACGTTTCTGAAGGTGTTCTCCCAGGCCACCTTACGGTTGGCACGGAGCAGCCACCTTACCAGGGATTTGAACCGCTGGTAAACTGCTCCTATCCTGGGATGACGGGAACGCTGCCATAGCTTCCGAAGAGCTGCCTTAGCTTTTGCCAGCTGCCGAATCTCGTTTGGAATGGACGGAGGGTTAAGTGTGTTGGTTGGGATACGGTGAGTGTGTGTGCTCACCGCTTGACGGGCTTGTTGGGAGAAACTCATCGCCGCTGCCTCCAGCGCCTCGAAATCGTCGATGCGTGGACGAGGGTCGATGGTTTTCTTTAGTTTGAGGATGGCTGCATCCCAGTCGACCTCAAGTTCCCAGTCTGGGTTTAACAGAGCTGTAATGGTAACGTCGGAATCGACCGTGACAGGGTTCATTCATCGCCGAGAGGTCTAGGTGAAATGGAAAGTTCTTTGTGATCATGATGTCGATGACATCCGGCCTGCCACGGGCCGGATTGAAAGTTGAGCCTCTCGGCCCGTGCGCGGTGAGATTTGGGTCACGGCTTATGAGGCGGTAGAGCCCTCGCCCCCTCTGGTTGCTTCTACGGCTGTGCACAGAGCCCGTGTTTCGCGTTGAGGTCTCCTGCAATGCAAACCACTGGGTGTAGGTTGAGAAGGGTTGTGTAATCAGCTTCGAAGAAGTGATTGCCAGGTGGGTCATATGCCTCTATCAGCAGGGTGCCCTGTCCGCCGACAGACAGCCGGATGGCGCAGGCCTCCACGTGCTGTAGGACATAAACAAGATTCAATTCAATTCCAGGCTGGCAGGCTGTTTGGAACAGCCCGAAGGTTGATCAAGTCGTGTACCTGCTCTGGGAAGAGCTTTACCACGTAGTGGCAGGATGTGGATGTTGTGGATGACGGGTGAAAATTATGTGGGTGTATAGAAGGGAGGTAGCTGGTTGCTCCTCGAGGAATGATGAACCGCGTGCTACAGTCAGCGTGCACCGCTTGAAGAAGATAAGTAGAATTTTGAGTTTTCCTGAATAAATATTGGATAGCTGTAATTTAGTTTAAGCTGGAATGGGGATCATGTGGTTACCGGTAATGACCGCAAGACATGCGGGGTAACCGGTATCGCTTTAAGCGACGCTCACGAGGTACATAGTCCCCAAGGGATCTGACTAGGGCACCCTGATGGTGAGGCAAACTCTCGAAGAATTTGGTGGCCCGGCGCCTAATTTCATCCTCCACATAGCGGAGGGATGAAGCCTCGTGAAGTACTGTCACGGGGAACCTTGTGCATACAGAATAAATAATCCGCAGACATTTATTCTGTGCACGTTGGAGCAGTACCAGGTTTGAGCCTGCGGCCATACCCCAAACTTCGCACTCATAGAGCATGACAGGGAGGACCAGAACCATAAAGAGGCGCAACTTTAGGGAAACAGACATCGCAGACCTAAGCACAGGGTATAGTGATGCGCTTGCTCCCGGAAGTGTTCCCGAAAAGTTAGGCCCTTGTCCAGCTTGACTCCCAAGTATTTAATTGAATTCTCCCACCTGATCTCTTGCCCAAAGTAGGTGAATGTGGGGAAGTTGGTGGGAAAGCGGCACTTGGTGAACAGTATCGCTTGGCTTTTCTCCGTGTTAATGGACAATCGCCAAAGCGTGTACCAATCCTGGAGGAGGATTAAATATCTTTGAATGGGGTTGAAGGTTCTGCGTGGGTGCCTATTTGTTGAAAATAGCAGCACGTCGTCAGCATATTGCGCTATGTTGACGTGCTGTTCAGTGGGAAGGTCAGCCACGTAGACGCCATAGAGCGTCGGGGATAACACAGAATCTTCGCGGACTCCGCCGCGGATAGACCTTCGTAGATGTTTTTCCCGCCACTGTGACTGTGAAGAATCGATGTTTTAGGAAAGAATGTAGAAGATGTAAGACGTGAGTGGGTAGCCCCAGTTGGATAAATTTGTATAGAAGATCCGCATGCCAGGTCGCAGAGAAGGCCTTTTCCACGTCCAGAGAAACCACTGAGATGAATACCTTGTCCTGGAAACCCAGTGCTTCAGCCTCCACCACGCGCAGCAACTGGTGAGGAGGGATGGCTTGAATGCCTCCCAGAAGGGGGGACAAGCGGGCTAAGAAAAGTCTCGATAACTTTCGAGGGTACAGAAAGGAAGCTGATGGAGCGGTAGCTGGCAGGATCAACCGGGTCTTTCTCTGGCTTCAAAATACATATCACCCGAGCCTCTTTCCAACTACGCGAAAAGTGACACAGAGCGAGACACATATTGAAGACTCTTGTGAGAAATAACACGGCCTTAAGGGAAAGTGATGGAGCATGATTGGCGTTATGCCATCAGGTCCCGCTGCCTTTTTTGGGTTGAGACGCCGGAGTACGCCCTGGAGCTCACTATGTCTTATAACGGGGAGTCTGTCCGCCTCAGCCGGGGGTCGCTGAAGGTATCGACGAACCTCCTGCCTAACGCGATCAGAGAAGGTAGGGTCCTGGGGATCTTCTCTAGGCCTCATGGTGAAGTGGTGAATTTTTCTCTGCTTGAGTTGCAGCAGTATTTTGGTATAGCCCCCCTCGTTCTTTGCGTGGAAGACAACCGGACTTTTGCTCTTTTTCACCGAGCACTCGTTCTCGAGGGTCGGCATAACCTCCTTAAGGAAGCCTACCGCCCCCGAGAAGTTGTCCACGATGATAGGCGGTATATGCCGCCTTTGCCTTCCAGTCTGGCTTTGACCGGAGGTGGGACCTGACCGTCGGGCAGCCAGTCTTGCTGCCCGCTTTGTTCTCCATGACCTTACTTCACGGAACTCCTCAGCCTCCTCACCATCCGACGAGAGGCCCGAGGAGCTGGGCTCCTGGCCTCCCTCAGACGCCGAGGAGTAAGAGGAGTTGCAGGAGAACACAGATGTCCTCCCACTCCTAGTGGTGAAACTGCGCGAACTGTTGCGCTCGTCGTCGGAGTCAGACTCCGGAATTTTGTCTGCACGAGAAATAGCTTCCCGCGAGACGCCCTGGTCAGATGTGCTTTCCAGAAGAGCAACCTTGCCCTTTCCGCCGTGGCGCTGTTGGCGAGGTTTCCGCTTCCGTAAACCCCCAGTGGAGTTGCCTGGGTTGGCCATAGCGGCCAGTTCATTAGACCCTATTCGGGTCGAAGTGAAAGGTGTGGCTTCTGCCATGTTGAAAATTTTTATGATAAGGAACTAAATGAAATGGTATGGGCAGGTACACTTACGGCTCTGCACCCGAAGTTGCAGTGCAAAATCAACCACCATAAGGGTGTCCTTACCTCTGGGTAGTGGGTGCTGAACAACTTGCAACTCAGAGGACCGGACACCTGATACTCAGAGTGCGCCTTACCCAGTCACTAGGGACTGGATGGCTCTGGTCTTGAGTGGCCCCACTACCTGTAATGCCTTCTTCTGGCTGGTAAAGCTGATGAAGGCTGCTGTGGGTTGTCCCTCAGAAGAACGCCTGCTGCTGCTACGTTTTCTGCGAGGTCCGTCTTCTTCTCCCTCGGAGTAGCGCGATTGCCGAGAGCTGCCCGGAGGTCGCTCCCGATGATGGCAATCCGCTGTAACTGAAGCTCTTGAACAGACGTCCTCAATGCTCGGCTGCTGAGAGATGGACAACAGCGTTAACAAATGCTAAAACCAAGGATTCCACCCGCTCCAATCAGACGTTAGCAGGACAAAGCGCGACCCACTTTCAGATCCAGCCCACCACCAACCCGATCCAATCACAGGCAGCTCTCCGACCAGCCCCCGTTACATATACTGCGACCCAAAGAACAAAAAGCAATAAGGCCGCCGAATGGGTTTTGCATGAACAATAAAGTTCGAAAACATTAAAAACCTACATCGTATATAATCATGTAAATATTTAGCCTTTAAGCTGTGCCCCAATGTACCGGCACCAGGCCACCTATAATAATAAAGTAAACTGAAACTGAAAAAAGCACAGTGACTCTGTGGAGGCAGAGTAGCGAACGGTTGTGTTTCCTGTGTGCATCTGTGTATTCAACATAACAGTTGATTTCTACGCCATTATCCTCGCGTTAGTGTCGTTACAGCAAAACAACTACTCTACTGCACCGTGTGCGGCAAATCGCAATAATTCCAACTGCTCGTGTGCAAGCGAACAAAGCCGTGCTCGCCACGAGAAAGTGATGTAACAATCTGCGTGTGTACCCAACAACTTGTGCTCAGGAGTGCAGTGAAAATAGTGTGCTGTGCAAAGTGAAGTGTAGTGTAGAGTTAGATAAAAAAGTAACAAAACTAGCGCAGAGCGCGGTGCCTGGTGCCGTTGTTGCACGAACCCAATAGCGTCCTCAAGCCAAGCCAAGCCAAGCTTTCAGGTCCCGCCAGCCTCTGCGGCTGCACTGTGTCCCGCTCCAATATGGCGGCGACCGCACTGACAAGTGCAGCTCCCCACCTTGCCAGTCAGACGGCTGGCATCACACTGATGCCTGGAGGTCTTTTTTTTTCTTTTGGTCTGCTCTTCTCCCACGCTATTTACAGGCGCAGCCGTGCAAACGCCAGCCAACTCCGTCCTTCCCACCGGGCGGCCATTGGCCTCAGCCGCAGATCCAGCAGCAGCTCCGATGGATGTCTGCAGCATCGAGGAAGAGTGGAAGGCAAAGCAGTTCAAAAAACTGCTGTGTATTGACTTCACTCCTCTGGACAGGGTCTTCGGGACATGGTATCTGCGTTACCGTGGTTCTTCCCTATACGATGTTCAGAGGCGAGGTCGTACTCCTCCAGTGGTCAGTTCTCAGGTGGAATGGCTGACCGTACAGATACTTGTGGAAGTGCTCCAAGGCCTTTACTACCGCCAATAACTCTCACCGGGTGCAGCAGTGCTTCTCATCTGCCTTGGCTGAAGACGCGCTGGTATCGTCTCAGCAGTTGTCGAACATTCTCGAGCTGTTCTGCAGTCAGGTGATCGGCCGCCCTCTCCAGTAAGCCTTCAAGCTGGGGCTCCAGGTGTTGTGTTGGTACCGGCTCCTGTGTCTTGTCGATTGCTGCCACGATGACCATGGACTCACACGTCCGCATCTCCGTTCCGACCTGGACGCCGTGATCGATGTTCGCTAGGTTAAGCAGCCTCTCTGGCACCTCTCAGCACGGCAACAATGTTCTTCATTCGCTGTCCTTCCAGTCACGCTGTCCCCAACCCCTCCTTTCTCACGGGGACCCACGTCTTCCTTCAAGATGATCCTGCAAATTCCAAGGCGTTCTTCGGGCTCCTGGAGTATGATCTCTTTTCCATTGAGCCGCAGGACCTTCCTACCGTCATCGACCGTCGCCTCGTGGCTCCTGAGGGCATCCAGTCCCAGTATCACCTCCTCAGCCAACTCTCCGACGAACACCCACTGACGCAGGGCACTCCGTCCCAAGGTCAACTGCAGCAGATCCTCCCTCTCCACGGGTAAGGCGTCGCCCGATGCCGTCATTAGCTGTTATGATCGGCTTGGTTTCCTCGACGGCAAATCCTTAGCCACGTCAGGTCTGATAATGGTCACAACTTTTACGGTGTCTACGAGTACGTGGCACGACTTCCCTCTGACCCAACCCTCCGCAATAAGGCTGTCATCCATACGTCGGCTGACAGCGCGCAGTGTCACTTGAATGAATGGTGGTGATGGCACCGAGGTGCTCCTCACCACGCCTGTCCTTACCCGTTCCTCCAGCTGCTCTTTCTAGTGTCAGTCATCTTCGCGGTCATTTTCGCGCCCAAGTTGCTATTTGCAGCTTCTGTCTTAGTTGCTAATTCGGTCTTCAGTTCTTCCATCTTCTCGTTCATTTTGTCGCCGTCCTGCTTCCTGACACCAATTGTAACTTTCTAGGTTCTTAGAATTAAAAGTCCAGTTTGCCAAAATTCTAAATGCTCTTTATTTCCGTACCAACACACCGTTCAATTCTCACTTAACAACATTATATCACCAATACGACACAATGTTCCAAGGTCGCTCACAATAACAAACAGTAACAGCAGATTACATCTCTAGCTCTCGTTACACAGCTGGCTGTCTCTCATTTCACAACACTGTTTCACAACTTGCAACTGGACTCCTGGCCAGTCGTCGCCACCTTAAATCCCGGCCTCGATAATTCTAGATTGTTCTAAAATAAACCAGAAACCGAATAACCGCTATCAGTTCAGAAGTAACTAGAAATTTCCATTTATCTCTGTTTCGGTAGACATTTATCTGCATGTTATCTTCATCTGCCGGCGCTTGGTTTTCACACTGCCCGCCTATCTGTTCCTTTTGTGTAAACAAACGGCGCGATCGTAAATACGGGTTCTCGACAGTACTTTTTTCTATGATTTAGTTTCCAGTCATATTTTCTGTCTACTCCTACTTTCCAATTACTTACTCGTGCTGCAACAGCCCCCTTGCGACTACTACAAACACGTATACACATAAATGTTGAAATTAAAATGTACACTTACCCGCTGTTTTGGCTCGCTCTATGATATGTTGATCCTGAACAACGAAGTGAACTGCTTTGAAATTTTTACTGGGGGGGGGGGTGTACATGTTGCGTTAATGTTTCTTTCGAATTCGTCTTGCAGCTGCTGCTGCTTTTGCGATGATCTATGTGTCACTTCGTCATCTAAAGTGTCCAGGAACTTGTCATAGCTATCTGCCGGTGTCCAGGGCTTCCGCTACCCAAAGCAACACTTAGCGTTGCTCCAATTTAGGAGGATGCTGGTTCTAGTTGAACCACTCTAATTCAACGCCGGATACATTATTGGATTAATTTGATTATACGTTAATCACCTCAGTGTCTTCATAGGATGAGTGCGTGAAACTTGGGAATATTTTTTTCTTTGTTCCATTTATACCCCGCCTTTAACTGCTATGGTCATATCGGCGGCCGTTCTCCTTTGGAACATACTGAAGGTGTTAAATCGTTATCTTTGGCTTTTTAATCATTAGATCACGCACACATTCACACTCTCATTCATACTTCCAGACTCAGGGGAAGATGGGGAATTATCTTGGTCGAAGAAAAATCCGTACCCCCACCGCCGGGAATCGAACCTGGGACCCCTAGCACGGCAGGCAGGTGCTCCACCGACTGAGCTATGGGGTAAGTCTTGGGAATGTTGCAGTCTTACAAGGATTGCCCTTGCATAGTAATCTCAATCTAAGGATGGCTGTGAGGGCGGCCTGGATTTGATGTTGGATTTTGCTAAGGCAAACACCCTCGACTGCTCAGACACAGTTTAGTATCCCGAAAGCTATTGACTTCGTTCGCTGCTGTGTTTATTTTGTGACTTAAGGAATTTACCAGCATATTTCTGTGGAACTTCGTATCCATACCGTCTGATATGTATTAAAAATTATATATAAACATTTTCACGACTTTTGTATTTCACGGAGTCTTGAAAAGTCATGTCAATAACTTTTGATATTTATTGTTTCGTATTCCGTGTACGAGGGCCACGTGGAACTTCTACGTCTGTTCAATTTGCCTCCCTGTTAAGAGTGTTATTCCTGCTAAAATAATTTTCCAGCCATCATCTCCCAATGTTTCTTAAATTCTTTTGAACGCCATCACGTGGCGATTTCGCTAGTTCAGATTTGTTGTCCAGTTCTTATCGTCATAGTGGTAGACGGTTCGCACTTATTTCTTAAAATGTTTTCACCGTTATTAATATTTCAAGGTCAACCAGAAATATTTTGGACATGCCATTGTGCCATATGTCGCTTTGTTTACGGTACGATTCCTGTACTGAGAAAGACCCTTGCTTGTATGTCATTTACAGGCTTGGCTAGACGGAATTCTAAAGTGTGTTTGGTAAGCTCATGTTTTCACGTTCTCACTTGCTTCTCAACTACAACCGTTTCAAATTGTGACTTTGTGTGTTCGTGAAACTAAAAGTCGAATTGCACAAACTCAAAATGTTCTTTATTTCCACCGAATTACAGTTGAAACACCTGCCAATTACATGGAATTACGTAGCGCACACAATTACAATGCACCAGGTCGTCTGTCACAGGTCCAGTCTGCACTCGCAACTACGCACATCTCCTCCAATGCACGTACACAGTCTTCCGGTCCGTTCGCTCACTGGGCGCTCCTCAGGGCTGCTCGCCAAGGACTGAACTCACTCGCCAACTGCAGCCCGTTTTTATAGGAGTATCGCTGTTTCTCGAAGTCTCGCGATTCGGTGAATCATCCTGCAGGTTCCAGACGTCAAGGAGGGGGAAAGAGAAGGCTAACGATGTTTTTGCAACAATCCCCCTCGTTACCGCTACAAGATAAATGGGTAGGCGTGGGCTAATGCTTCCCGTCTGCTGCTGCTAACCTGCTGCTTCTAGCTGGCTGTGCCTTCCAATAATTAGGTGACACTGCTCCCTCCTCAAAGCTGGTCGTCCCGAACAGCACCACCGTAGCGGGCAAGACATTCCAGGTGTACCAGCAACATTTTCCTCGAGGCATCTTCTGGATGCGGTAGACCACGTCGTTAATCCTTTTCACCACCCGGTACGGTCCTTGCCATGGCTGCTGAAGATCCGGGCAGCGTCCCTTGGTCCGGGTAGGATGGTACAACCAGACCATGTCACTTGCTGGAACCCCTGGCTGTTGGCTTGCCTGTCGTATCGGGTCTTCTTGCAGACGCTCGCCTTCTGGATGTTCTGGAGAGCAATCACGTGCATGTCGTTGAGATGGTCCACCAGGTTCTTCACATATTCGGTCGTGGGCTGTTTCGCTTCCGGAGGGCTTCCAAAAGCCAGGTCATAAGGGAGGCGTAACTCTCGGCCGAACATTAAGCTGACTGGCGTCATCCCCGTGGTGTCGTGTGTTGACGAGCGGTAGGCCAGCAAGAACAGTGGCACCTTGACGTCCCAGTCTCGCTGATGGCTGGCCACGACCTTTCTGAGATGTTCCTCTACGGTCCTGATGTACCTTTCGACCATGCCATCCGACTGGGGATGTAGAGGCGTCGTGCGGGTCTTGTTCACCCCAAGTCATTCTAGTGCCTCCTTCATCATATTGGACTCAAAATTTGTGCCCTGGTCACTTTGCAGCTCTAACGGTACCCCAAAAAAGCAGAACACTTTCTCCACGAGGCAGTCTGTAATTGTCCTTGCCTCTTGGTTCGGGATGGCATACACCTCCGGCCACTTGGTGAAGTAGTCCACGACCACCATCAGGAACTTGTTGCCTCGCTCGGATATTGGGAACGGTCCAGCAATGTCAACGGCGATCCGTTCGAATGGCGCTCCGACGTTGAACTGCTGCATGCGACCCCGGATTCTAATCTGGGGGCCGCGACTCGCCGTGCACATGTAACACTGACGGCACCATCTCTCAGCGTCTGCTCAGGGCCTCAGCCAGTAGTAGCCTTTCCGTAGCTTGTCAATCGATCAGTACGCTCCCAGGTGTCCTCCTGAAGTACCGGCATGCAGTTCCTCCAAGACTTCCGGGACCTTATTGCGGGGAAGTACCAACTGTTCTCTCTGCGTCTTCCCAACGGGTGATTCTCATACCCTGAACAGGACACCCTCTCTGGTCTTCAACGAGTCCCATTAGGCTCAGTACGACTTGTAGGTGGCGCTCCTAGGTGCGATGTCCTCCCAGGTTGGTCTTCTTCATGCCTCCAATTCCTTCAAGAGTGGCCCCAAGTCTGCGTCCGCCAGCTGCTCACTCCTCAGATCTGCGCTATCCCAGCCGTCCGCAGGCACTTCCGTGACTACTCGGAGTTCTGCGGCACGCTCCTTCTCTTCCACCCTTGTGCACTGGCCGCACTCTTCTGGACAGGGTCTTCGGGACATGGCGTCAGCGTTACCGTGGCTCTTCCCTCTGCGATGTTCCGAGGTGAAGTTGTACTCCTGCAGCTTCTGAACCCAACGTGCTGTCTGGCCTTCCAGGTTCTTAAAGCTCAATAGCCAGGTTAGGGCCTAATGGTCAGTCCTCAGGTGGAATGGCTGACCGCAAAGGTACTTGTGGAAATGCTCCAAGGTCTTTACTACTTCCAGTAATTCTCGCCCGGTGACGCAGTAGTTCTTCTCTGCTTTAGTTAGCGTCTTGCTGTAGCAGGCTATCACCCGCTTATGGTCGTGCTGGACTTGGGATAGGACATCTCCAATACAGTGGTCACTGGCGTTTGTGTCTAAAATGAAGGAGCCACCTGGTTGTAGGAATCCCAAAATTGGAGCCTTGCAGAGGATCTTCTTTAGGTGCTGGAAAGCGCCTTTGCGTCCTCCGTCCACACATAAGACCGGGGTTCCACTGTCAGTCGGGTGAGGGGTTTGGCGATGTTGGAGAACCCCTTTGTGAAACGTAGGTAATAACTGCACAGCCCCACGAAACTGCGCAACCCTTTCTTATCCTATAGGTGAGGCCTATCTATCACAGCTTGTGTCTTCTCCGGGTCTGTGGGCACTTAGGTTGCTGAGACTATGTGGCCCAAGTACTTCACTTCCCTGCGGAAGTGCTGGCACTTGGCGTTAACTTCAGGGTGGCCAACTGCAGTCGCTGTAACACCTTGCTCAGGTTCTCGAGGTGGCCTTCAAAGGTCTTACCCACGATGATGATGTCGTCCTGGTATAGCAGGCAGGCGTCGTAAGACAGTCCTCTCATCACTGACTCCATGAGTCATTGGAAGCTAGCTGGTGCGTTGCAGAAGCCAAAGGGCATAACTGTGAACTGCCAGAGGCATTGGCCTGTCGAGAATGCGGTCTTCTCCTTGTCTCTCGGGTCTAGAGCTACCTGCCAGTAGCCCGACTCCAAGGCCAGGGTCGAGAACCACTGTGCACCAGCTAGCGTGTCCAGGGTGTCGTCAATCCGGGGTAAGGGAAAACAGTCCTTCCGAGTGACAGCGTTCAACTTTCTGTAGTCTACGCAGAACCGCTGCTCTCCTTTCTTCTTCGTCACCAAGACTACAGGGGAGCACCAAGGGCTGTCAGACTCTTCAGTCACTCCCCTGGATCTCATTTCCTCCAGCATGTTTCGTACCGCCCCATGCTTCGCCAGGGGAACGCGTCTAGGTGGTTGCTGAATAGGCCGGGCGTCCCCGGTGTCGATGCGGTGAAGCACTTTGTCCGTGCGGCCGTAGTCACTATCAACTTGGCTGAAGACGCGCTGGTATCGTCTTAGCAGTTGTCGAACCTTCCCCAGCTGCTCTGCGGTCAGGTGGCAGGCCACCCTCTACAGTAGGCATTCTAATCGGGGCCCCAGGTGTTCTGTCGGCACCGGTTCCTGTGTTTGTCGATTGCTGTTATGCTCACCTCGGGCTCGCAAGTTCCCAACTCCGTCCCGGCCTGCACGTCGTGATCGGTGTCCGTTGGATTCAGCAGTCTCACTGGCACCTCCTGCCGGCACGGCAGCAATACCCTGGCTACACATAGGCCGTGTACAGGCGTCTTGTGGTCCAGCGTCATGTTCCTGGTTCTCCGGCCTTCCAGTTGCGCCGTCACCATCACCTCGCTCCGCGCGGGGACAACCACGTCTTCGTTCAAGATGACCCTGCGGATTACACGGCGCTCTTCGGGTTGGCGGAAATATAACCTCTTTTCGTTGAGCCGCAGAACGTTCCTGCCGACGTGGACCATCGCCTCGTGGCTCCTGACGGCATCCACTCCCATAATTACCTCCTCAGCCACCTTCGCGACCAACACCCACAGACGCACGGCACTCCGCCCCAAGGTCAGCTCCAGCAGGGCCTCCTTCTCCACAGGCAAGTGGTCGCCCTAAGCCGTGACAAGCTGGTATGGTCGGCTCTTTTTCCTTGTCGGCAGAACCTTCGCCACGTCAGGTCTGATGATGGTCACGGCGGTCCCGGTGTCCACCAGCACGCAACACGGCTTCCCTCTCACCCAACCGTCCGCGATGATGCTGTTATACATACGCCAGCTGACGGCGCGCCGTGTCACTCTAGGGGATGGTGGTGGTGGTGGCACCAACGTGCCCCTTTACACGACGGCCCTTACTCGTTTCCCGGCTGCTCTTCCTGGTGTGGGTAGTCTCTCTCCAGGTGTCCGGGCTGTCCACAACCCCAACACAGGCTACTAGGGCTTCGCCGGCGTCCCGCGGCTGGTATTTTGTCTCCGGTTTACCGGACACTCCTCGTTATCGACGTCGGGATAGCTCTTACCTTGGCCGCCTCCATCCTTAGTGCTGCCGTTAGCGCCTCGTGGATGATTTTATAATTGCCGAGCATTAGGGATGGGGTCTCGGACCCCATCAACGAATGTGTAGGCAGCTTCCTGGGATACGAACTCTGGTGGGACGTCGACTAGGGCCATGCTAGCCGGTTGTTCAACTGCCAGGACGAACTCCTGGAGCGTCTCCCCTGGCTGCTGTCACCTTGCCTTTAGCTGGCTGCGCTACGCAGCGGCTAAGCGAGGGTTTACAAAATGATTCTCCAGGGCCTCCCAGATGTCCTGGTCACCGCCGTTGTCTGCACCGTGTTCAGGACTTCCGCGGTCCGTCCCTGGAGGCTGGCTATTAACTGTGTAGCCTCCTCCTCTGGTGACCATTAGTTTTGCTTGGCTACTGCGTCTAATTGGCGGCGGAAGACTTCAAAAGTTGTTGCGCCTTCGTATTTAGGTTTGACGCGCGCAGATGTTGTGTCGCGTCCCGGAGCTTGGACCTGTAAATCCTCTATCCTCCTGCCACCGACGTCCTCCAGCATGGCGTTCAGGCACTTGACGCTGCTGTTGGCCCTTCCTTTCAGGTCGTTAACGCGGCTCGCCGGGTCTTCGATGCGCTCACTGAGCTCCGAGAGGTCCTCCTTTACGTCGGCAAACTGCTCTTCAAATTTTGCGGCGAGGACCTCGTTTGCCGCTTTAACCTCCGTGGTCAATTCGGTCTTTATTTCCTTCAGTTCCTTGGCCAGGTTGTTATTTGGAGTCTTCATGTCCTTCAGTTCTGCGGCCAGGTTGTTGTTTGCCGTCTCCATCTTCTCGGCCAAGTTGCTATTCGCTGCCTCCAACTTCTTTTCCATTTTCTCGGTGATGTTGTCATTTGCCTCTTCATTTCCGAGTTCAGTTTGGCCTTCATTTCCATCATCTTCTCCAAAATCTTTTCAAATGCCAATTCCATGGCCGTTATGTTCGGTGGTGTTGTCATCCCGCTTCCTGACACCAGTTGTGACTTTATGGGTTCGTGAAATTAAAAGTCCAATTCCACAAACTCAAAATGTTCTCTATTTCCACCGAATTACAGTGAAACACTTGTCAATTACGCAGAACTACCTAGCGTACACAATGGCAATTCACCATTTCATCTGTTACAGGTCCACTCTGTACTCGCAATTAAGCACAACTGCTCCGCTGCACGTATACAGCCTTCCGGTCCGTTCCCTCACTGGGCGCACCTCACGGCTGTTCGCCAAGAACTGAACTGACTCGCCAACTGCAGCCCCTTTTTATAGGAAAATCGCTGTTTCTCGAAGACTCGCGATTCGGTGAATCATCCCTAAGGCTCCAGACGTCAAGGAGGGGGAAAAGAGATGGCTAACGATGTTTTTCCATTCATCCCCCTCGTTACCGCTACAAGACAAATGGGTAGGCATCGCCGAATGATATCCCTTCTGCTGCTATCCTGCTGCTGCTAGCTGACCGTGCCTTCCGATAATTAGGTGGCATATTTGTTCGCAATTTTGTACTTCCAAAGTTATATTGGCTTTTCTAGTTTCTTTCGTTGCTTTATGACCTTTATTTGTGAGCTCTATCTTTACTGATAATTCTACACGTTTTGTAATAGCGTATTGTAAAGCCAGCCACAACATTTATCTAACATACCCCGTTTCACTTCATTTCCTTCAATCCTTCCATTTCATTCATTTCCTTCCCAGAATCTGATCTTTGCAGGTAGCAAGAGTCCTCGAAGTTTGCACCCTGAAGACACGGTGTTTGGCCGAGGGGAGGTTTTGCATCGGCCGACCTACTTGATCATCTTGATCAGCTGCAACTGATTGGCTGACGGCGGACTTTTAATGGTGCCCTGGAACTTCCTGGAGCTGATGAAACGGCGTACAACTTTTAGAGAAGCACTAGAGTGCCGCACGTGACATGTTCTGGCCGCCAGTAGGATATTTCCATCTTATTCCTCCTCCCGGTGTCTGACCAATGATGCAATATCGGAATTACCATTGTGAAAAAAGTAAAAGAAACAAAAAGGAGTATTGGAGAGGTTTCTAAAAATCTGGTCATTTCATTGGCTGTAAAATTTCGGTCTCTTTGCAGGCAAAAGACAGAAAAGCAGCCATCTGCTTTTCATCTTTCCGTGCACTATTGAAACAACGGCCTAGGAATATGATCGGAAGGTAAATATTGATATTCAGCATGTGAACTGTGCAGGAGTTTTGCACTGCACGAAAATTGGCAACCTGTCTGCAGCTTTTGTGACCATTAGATAAAAACTGATTTTCCATGATTTGCTGATACGCTCCATAGACTGCTACACATGATGTCATTTAGTTGAAGAAAATGGAGTGAGCTTAAGACTTGCAGGGAGACAAGAAACAGCAAGAGACTTCGGAGCTAATGAAATGTAGTTTTATTGGAATGAAAATTGGGTAGATAGCACTATCACCTTTGTTGTCATAATGTTGACGTTTTTAAATTTGTGAAGGGAAGGTGCAGGTAATTAGTTAGTAATTGTAATGGTGAGCTCCGGTTCTTGATTCTTTTAAATGCAGAATCATTTTATAAAACTGAATCTACAGTGTGAGATTTTTAGGGACAAATGGAGAGTGCAAATTTTGAGAAGTGAATGACAAATAAACTGTTAAACTTTAGGCCATCAATAGAAGCATTGGTACTTCACAGCTTGAAACATTGCTCTCTGCTCCTTATATTCAATCATATGCTAAAAGTTAATTAAAATATTTGTCAACTCTATGTGATGGTATAAATGTTATATAATATGTTTCTACACATTAAAAAATTATTTCTCTTATACGTATGTCAGACAAACTTGAAACGGATCCTGAATCAGAGGGGGCGTTTTGTACTGGTAACGAAAGGCAAGGAGAGCTATAAACCTTCAGGATAGGGTACGGAGTAGTGCATCCAAGCTAACTTCTGACAGGAGAAATCGTAGTGAATCCTGAAGAAAACAGGTAAAAGGTTATTCCCTTTAAAAAGACGCCATATGCGTTCTCTTGATAAATCAATTTAAATATACTTCCCGCAAAAGGTATAAAAAGTCATTTAGGCGGTTCTGGACGACCAATAAGAGAACAGCTACATCACTGTGCCATGTAAGCATGGAAGGGGTGTTTGTAGATCCAGTTACACTAAAATGTTATAGAGAGTTGAATTTTGCCCCCGTCTACTCCTACTCCCCCAGAGACCCAATGCCAAAAGACGGGTCCTGAGGGGACTTAATTCCGAGTGCCCATCTGAGGAGGTAAAACTCGCTCTGGAGCAGGAGCACTGTATTATAGTACACAAAGAGGAAGGCTCTGTGCGTTTAGCTATGCCTCTCTTCTTTGTGGTGGTAGACAAGGTTCCTGGAGAGGCAGTTCAGCCCATAGACGCTGTTCGGGTGCTGTTCCACACCGTCGTGAAAGTCCAGCGCTTGCGGTCCGTGCCTTCGGTGTGCTGGGCCCCATCTCCTGAGGGATTGCGACAAGGCGCCCGAGAAGACCTGTGCCAACTGCCGCCAGGTCGACGTCAGCATCTACAAGGCCTGCGTGGCGCGGCAGAAATTATAGAGAGCCGCCGCGGAGGTAGCACGGGTTCGGCAAATGTCCGTCCCGGCGTTTCATTCGCGGCTGCATTCGAAAGGGCAGATCGCACTCTGGAGCTCGCAGAGCAAACAGCAAAGCAGCCCACTACACCAAAACCTCCACAAGAGGCACCGCGCCCGACGTGCCCTAAAATGGGCCCCAAGGCGCAAATGACAGTTCCGCCTGTTACACAGGCCGCAGTCCCTCTCACCAGGGAGGAGGCCCCAGATGAGTGTACCGGTGCAGCTCCAGCACCCGCACCAAACTACAGCACCTGCACCAGCTGGAGCACCTGCACAAGCGCTTGCATCCATTGGAGGTCCATCTCTGCGAAGGATGTCACGAATTCAGGTAACTTGCCCTGTGGTTCGGCGACCTCCTCCAGAGAGTGCTCCCCGCCCATAGGGACTGCAGAGCTCACATGGATGATACGAGGCTGGATTCCCTCGAAAGATACACACTATTCCTCCGAACACTCGAGGATTTTTTTCCGAACACCGATGAGTAGTGCCCCCCCCCCCGTCTACTCAGAAGGCCATTACGAGCAAACGGACGACAACGCAAATGGTGTACGTGATCTTCGTCCCGGAGTGTTAGAGTTTGTACAGTCACACGGGATTCACACACTCATGATCTGCGAGTCGCACCTGAATGCTGGTATTGACTTCTCGCTGCAAAGCTACGTCACCCACCGTTCCGATCTTATGGGTCGACAGGGTGGCGGTACAGGTATATTTATGAAAATCTTCATCACGCACACTCCTATTCCGCTCCCTGCCCTGCAGCACGTGGAGGCCTGCGCCATCCGACTGTCAGTAGGCGGATAGGACACACTGCTGGTAGCAGCATATGATCCACCTGACCATTAATTCTAAGAAGCCGATTACACCACCCTCTTTAACATTCACCCAGCGGTTTGCATTGCAGGAGAACTCAACGCGAAACACCGGCTATGGCAGAGCCGTACGAGCATCCAGAGGGGATGCGGGCTCTACCGCGTCGTAAGTTGAGACCCAAATCTCGCCACGCACGGGACGAGAGGTCCAACTTTCCATCCGGCACGTGGTGGGCCAGATGCCACTGATATGATGCTCACAAAAAAATTCATCTCACCTAGACGTCTCGGCAGTAAACGAACTGGACTCTGACCATGACCCAGTCACGGTCGACTCCGACGTTACCATTCCAGCACTGTTCAACACAGACTGGGAACTTGGGGCAGACTGGGATGCAGCCATCCTCCAACTTAACCCAAACCACCGACCCGCGCCCGCGCATCGACGGCATCAAGGCGTTGGAAGCGGCGGCGGTGTGTTTTTCCCAGCATGTCCATCAAGTGGTTAGTACACACACTCACCGCATTCCAACCAACGCACCTAACCCACTTACCATCCCCAACGAAATCCCGCAGTAGCTGAAAGCCAAGGCAGCTGTTCGGAAGCTATGACAACATTGCCGCCATCCCAGGATAGAAGCAGTTTAGCAGCGGTTCAAGTCCCTGGCAAGGCGGCTTCCCCGCGCCCAACGTAAGGTGGCCTGGTAGAACACGTTCCGAAACATCAATATCCTGGAGAAACATCCCTGGCGGATCATAAAGTCTCTCAGGAGGGACAAAACACAGTACCAGCATCCTCTGCATGGCACTCGGGGAGACTCGCATTTGAGCCGCAAAAGAAAGCCAGCTTTCGCGGACTGTTTGGAAAGCCAGTTCGAGCCGAGGGAGGACCCCCAGGACGAAGAATTTACTGATCTCGTGGAGGCCGCAGTGGGAGACCTCTATAAGGGGCCACAGCAGCGCCATGAGGAGATCCATCTGCAAATAGTCACCCCAAGAGTGGTGGCTACTGAAATTCGGAAACTTAAGCTTAATAAGCCCCTGGACATGATGACGTTAGCGCACTTATTCTCCAGCATCTTAGCAAGGGGGCCGTCATCCATTTGACGGGGCTCTTCAATGTGTGTCTCCACCTCCGCCATTTTCCAGCTAGTTGCAGGGAGGCTTGCGTTAGCGCACTTGTGCTCCAGCATCTTAGCAAGGGGGCCGTCATCCATTTGACGGGGATCTTCAATGCGTGTCTCCACCTCCGCCATTTTCCAGCTAGTTGCAGGGAGGCCAGATTTGTGTGCATACTGAAGCCCGGCAAGGATCCGGTCTTTCGTTCCAGCTACCAAATCGTAAGCATTCTCCCAGCCGTCTCACAGTTTTTGAGCGGTCGCTCCTGTCCCACCTGACCCCTCTCTTCGAGGAAAGGCAGCTCCTACACGGTCACCAGTTTTGTTTTCGTAATGGGAATTCCACGACAATGCAGCTATTGCGAATGGCCGAGAGGACAGCCCTGGGTATAATATTTGTTATAGTTTTAACATATATCCCGGATTTCACCAACATATGTTAAAATCGACATTAACAAATGTAACATTTCACAGTGTTGATAAAACTATTAAAATTCTTGCGTTTCACGAAATTGTTTTTAAAAATGTTAACAAACACGTCCTAACGTTGAGAGACTTGTAATTATTACAGGCATATGCGGCTGTGGATGAGTCGTATTTTTTTCTGAACGTACTTTGATGCGCTTTTGTTTTTATTTTCATTCACACACGGCTGAAAAATAGCGAGAAGCCGTGGGACAAATTTCTCATCAATCGAGGAAAAAAATTTAGTTGAATTAGTAACTAAATATAGGATATTTTAGAAAATAAGAGGACAGAAGCGGTAAATGTGAAAGAGAAAGAGGTGAGGTGGGGAAAAATTGGAAATGAGTTTAATTCGAATGCAAATGTCACAACCAAAAGTACGAAGCAACTTCCTCAATATTACGTAAATTTAAAACGAGGTGCAAAGAAGGACAGAAGAGGCGAGAGGCTTGAACGTTTCAAGACGGACGGCGGACAGTGTAGTAACAACATAATTCAGTGAATTATAAAATTGCAAAGTTATTAATACTTGAAGCAAAGGCGAGATCGGCATATTCCTTTCGATGCATGTTCTAACTCAGTATTACGTAAATTTAAAACGAGCAGAGAAGAAGGAGAACTGACGAGTGACTTGAACGTTTCAAGACGGGAGGTGGACAGTGTATTTATCTATAGAATTCAATGAATTAAAAAATCGCAAAGCTATTAATACTTGAAACAATGGCGAGATCGGCATATTCCTAATCATTGCATGTTCTAACCTCTCTTATACTTTGTCCATAACCTTCAGAACAACTTGTTTCGACAGTCTATACCTCCGTCTGACGGCTCCTCAAAATCATTTCTCCTCTTAGACGTTGTCTATTACGAATGCTATTTAGACGGGCTAAATATAACAAATTGACATCAAAAGCTGCGTTCATGCCCGCCATCTTGACAATTGTACAATTTTTTTGTTCCATTTAACTACAAGGGTCATATCGGCGGTCATATCATATGTTCCTTTGGGACATATTGAAGGTGTTCACTCGTATTCACTGGGTTTTTAATCATTATATGACGTACACATTCACACTCCCATTCATACTTCTAGACTGGGGAAGATGAGGAACTATCTTAGTCGGAGAAAAATCCCTATCCCCACCGCCGGGAATTGAACCCGAGACCCCTAGCGGGGCAGGCGCTCTATCGAATGAGCTACGGAGCCAGCCAATTCTACACTTGTTAACAACTTAACAACATAAATATGAGCTTGTTAGTTCAACAAGAGGTTTAACATAAATGTAAAGCTAACACACATTACTGTAATGCGATTTTTGTTAAAATTACTGCTAAACAGACTAACAGCTGTGTTAAGTCTTAACATCTGTTGGTGGAATCGGGCATTAGTAAGGTAAATCTGTGTTCATTCAGTAATTAACAAACATTTTTCTATGTTGACACTCAATTGTCAATACAGTAAACGACTAGCCAACATCGATTGGTATTAGCCAACAGCCGGCCTTGGTCTAAATAGCTCTGTATTCCAGAACATAAAATTACACATAATTTTACATACCATCTTATTATCGTTTGATTGAAAAAGTAGTGATCCTTTTTAATGATTAGGTTAAGTGTTTGATAAAACATTGTATGGCACAAGATTTATTTATACACTCGCGGAAATTAGCAAACCTTGCATCGTCAGTAAAATACGTCTTGATTCACTAGTAACAGAAATAACTGTTATCCGTCTCTCTAATTCTTCTTCTTTACTGTCCGTTTCAAGACATTTAAATTACTCATATGGTTTTGTATTTTTCAATAAGTGAGTAACGAATGTTAGGAGTTTGTATATCCCTTGAACACGTCACACTGGACTGTAAGAAGAAAAACAAGCATTCGGCGTTAATTTATTGAAAGTCTCCCTAATTACACGGGAGAAGCGACAAGTGGCTTGAAACACATATATGCTCATAAATTTAAAGGAAGAAAGAGACGGTAGTTTCATTTGCTTGCTTTCCACCTTTCCCTCTATCCCAATCCTAATTATTTTATTGGATTTTAATGCTTTTTTCATTACGCTTTTATTGCAACGGAAGTTATTTTTTATTTACTTCCTCACAACATTATGTTCAAATGAGCCAGGGTCCATAGAGCTTAGAATTAGCCGGCATTTATCTTTCAGAATAAGGAAAAAACAGCAGAGGATGAATGAAATGATGTTCCAATGAATACAGAGTACATAGAGCTTAGAGTTACCAGACATTCATGTTTCAGGATAAGAGAAAACCCCCAACGTTAAGTTATATCGGACGATGAATGAAATGATGTTCAAATGAGTACAGGTTACATAGAGCTTAGTGTTACCAGACATTCGTCTTTCAGGATAAGAGAAAACCTCCAACGTTAAGTCATATCGGACGATGAATGAAATGATGTTCAAATGAGCCCAGGGTACATAGAGCTTAGAGTTAGCAGTCACACATCATTAGATCACGCACACATTCACACTCTCATTCATACTTCCAGACTATGGGGAAGATGAGGAATTATCTTGGTTGGAGAAAACTCCCCACTCCCATCGCCGTAAATCAAACCCGGGACCCCTAGCACAGCGAGCAGATATTCTTTTTGTAATTGCTTAACAAATGTACTTTTATACTAAGTAAAATGTACTTAGCTGTTGTTGTTTGGTTAACCGTCAAATTTATTCACTTCTTTATAACGGCAAGTCGGGTTTCTAACCAATATCCACGGTATTTATTTTATTTCTAGATCTATACTCTGTGGAACAACATTATTTCCTCTACTCCATGGCATTTTCATTTTAAAGTCAAGGCCCACTAAAAGAGAATTTACAAATTTTAGATATTACCAGACGAGCACACTGAACAAGTTTGCGAAGTAGTATTTGACCTTTGGTTGACAATACCGTGGAGTACAAAATAATTGTTACTCTGCAGAAAATCTATGTAAAAATAAGACAAACGCCGCCAAACCCACAGACGGTCACGATTTAGTAGCTAAAAAGCACAAGACACAGCAAAACAATAGACAATCGTAATGCATGCGCCAGTTATGCCAAAATTGTAATGACCAAATATAGCTGCAATTCGATTACAGATTTTCATAGAAAATACATGTTTCGAAACTTTGATTAAAAAAAATTATGAAATTTGTTTGTGTGTGTATGTGTTCGCGCTTCTTTCTTAGTATTTAATTTCAGAGTACTCTAAAAATGCGACACGAAAATAAAGAAAACAAATCCAAACTCCCAAGTCTGGAAAAAAGCGTTCAAATATATTGACTTACACAAAAAAACCTCTGCACAATTATCATTTCGTTAATGTGTTTAAATGACGAGTTAAATGAATCGAATTCTGCGAGAAAATAATCTCAGAAGATCGCTTCATTTCAGGTGAGTTTTGCATAAGTGGCAAATCGCAAGACATGACATAGAAAATAATGCAGAATCTTTTTAATATGTGCTATTTTTATGGATTTGTTGTGGAGTAACCTTTTTGAAATATTCTTTATTATTTTTCTAAGTTCTTGAAAATACATCATCTTTAACTGCCCTTGTTGTACCACTATCTTAGTGTTAGGGGATTCTTGTTCCTTTATCCCTTTCGAAGGTCAGGCCTGAGGAACCGAAGCTTTGGATCCGATCGAGAACCAGGATAGGTGAACAGCCCACTGCCTGATGTGAAGGGGAAGGAAGTGAAGATATATATGAGGACGCGGTGAATGATAGGAACCATGATGATTGTGTAATTGGTGGAATTCTAATGGAGAAAACCGGAGGACCCGGAGAAAACCCGCCCCAGAAATGTTGTCCACCACAATCTTACTTTGCGGTGGCCTGGAATCGAACCCGGGTCGCCTTCGTGAGAGCTTGGTCTAGCCACTCAGCCATGGCCCGCCATTTCTCGAAAACATAGTTTTTCAAAACGTTAAGTCGTTATTCATTTTTTTATCTCTTGGCCATACAAAGAGAATGTAATTTCAATACAATCACATAGCACCTAGTTTTAAAACAGCTATCACTTATAAAGTCTACAGTGCTCAATTATTCCCTTGCAAATGCGATTAAATTAGCAATAAAATGATGTTTATCTTGATTAACGTGAAGTAGGTAAAGAAATAAGTGTTTTTTTACAATGGTCTTACAAGAGTGACGCGATGTTTTCCCTCCTGGAGTCTCCAAAATGCTTGAGATACGCTCCCAGCCGTGCGTGTTCACCTGGCCATATTGCTTCCTTTTATGATTTCCAACCATTACTGAAGTAATAGGTCTCTTCTTCTTCCTCACAAGGTTCAGACCTTCAGACATGTTCCGGAGCTAACAAAACTGGTCGCTCCATCTCTTCCTTTGTCTTCCAACACTTCGTCCACCAGAAGGTTCATAAAATAAGACTTGCCCTGGATATCATGAAGGGTGCATTCGTATAACATGTACTTCCCATCGTTTTTTCGATACCTCTGAATTTTTTCAGTAATATTTTCTTCCATTAAATGTTGTTACAGTGTTCCTATCCCATTTTTCTATTATTTCCAAACAATGGACGTAACAATCACATTTGAGCTGCTTCAAATCTTGACTTTCTCTGGTTCTTAATGTTTATGTTTCACAAGAGTACATCAGCGCTGGTTTAGATATTGTATTTTGAAATCTTTGCTGTTTTCTGTCCTCATGATTTACCAAAATGTCGTTTTATGTATCCATTTGAACTATTGTATGTTTTAGTATTCTCTTCAGCATCTACCTTGGTGTTCAGGGTTGATATTTTTGATCCTGAGTACTAGAATGTTGAAGCTTGTTCCATAATTTCCCCATCAATAACTTGTATCACTCTTCTTTGCTCTTTCCCTAACATTGCCATGGATTTAGTTGAAGTAGTATTAATGACATTGAGGTAGCAGTAAGAATAAATAACGTTTGTGCTTATTTTACGTATACGAATGGAATGCCATTTTAGCGCAGAATTCTAGAAGACAGAGGCACAGGGCTAACACACAGTCTTCGGAAGGTAAAAGCGCGTTCTTTCATTTAAAACAAGAGTGGAATAATTATCGCGTGCAATATTAGCACGATAACACTTAGCCACGCAGTATCATCTCGGCATTTGTTTCATTTAGAGTGTAGTCTTGTGCAGGTTAACAGGGGACATCATCGGCTGCAATTCCTACTGGCATTACACAAGGGAGAAAAGTAATTCTAGGTGGTTAGAGCGTTACACAGACATAATGAACGTTGATAACATTGCAAGAAGGGCTCATGTATCAGTTTCATTTGTTCCAAATATACGTACCTGATGATTCCTCCACTTTTTGCTCAGATTTACTGTAACTTATTGTTGCCATTGGCGAGGCGTGACTTTCAAAGCCAGGGAAGCTCCAAATAATAATTTTCATTAAAATAAGAGAGAATGATGACTCAAAGAACTAAGGCTACTCTTTAGTACTCTTTCTATTTTATAGTCACACGTAGGTCCAGTTGCGAGGCGTGACTTTCAAAGCGAGGGAAGCTCCAAATAATAATTTTCATTAAAATAAGAGAGAATGATGACTCAAAGAACTAAGGCTACTCTTTAGTACTCTTTCTATTGTACAGTCACACGTAGGTCCAGTTGCGAGGCGTGACTTTCAAAGCGAGGGAAGCTCCAAATAATAATTTTCATTAAAATAAGAGAGAATGATAACTCAAAGAACTAACGCTACTCTTCAGTACTCTATTTTACAGCCACACGTAGGCCCTTCTTGTATTGCAAGACTGCCCACACTATATGCCTCCTCTCTCCACTCAGATGTTCCAATTTTCCCTAGAGCTGGCCGACACCGTGTGAACTGTCAGCCTAAACTGGAGAAAGTATGCTATTCACACACTTTTGCTAATAACTTAAAACTTCACAATAATTTCCTATTTGTCACCACTAAATACTAATCTACGTAAATTATTATTGCCTATACTATTGAAATAGTTACAGTTATATTTAAAATCGCCAAATAAAACAAAAACTAAACTTTATTTTTTCACATGCTACAGAGACTTCACGAGACAAAATCTGTCAGTGCTTTCTAACTATCAAGGAGTCATGATTGCTTTGGGAAACTTACGAAGCATTGAATTCAAGGTTAGGAATGCATAAATACAGAAATATGCAGCATTGAGTTTTCGGAACTGGTCACTCATCTCTAAGCAGTTGCTAGATTGACTGCAGCACCGCGGATGTTCACCTATACATTTTGAAACTGTATCTAGAGAACATAAAATATATTTTGGCTTGCATTTTCTTGTTTTTCTTCTTTTTCTCTTGAAATTCTTTTGGAAGCGGCGTTTCCAGCACTTCATTCTGCCTGTATTCATGAAACAAATTGTGATTAGTTGCATGCGCCAAGTCAGACTTTTATTCATTCTTTTCGGTTATGTGATGTTTTAAACTTTAGTTCTCTTTCCTTGATTAATAAAAAGAAAAAAACCAAACACATGGTTAACTCCACAAAAATAAATATTTCGAAGAAGTTGTGTATTTTAATGAAATCTACTGTTTTGTATAGAACAATTATGTTTGTGTACAGGAAATAGTCGCGTTTGTGTTTTTTTCTGCCAAGCGCATTACAAATTAAGTACTGTAAATAGTATTCTGTTTCGGCTATCTTGGAGAACAGTAGTAAAAATTACAATATTTCTTTGAAGAAAATTTTTTTAGATATCCGGTAAAATTGAGTGTCGTTCCAAGAAACTGTGGTACTGTGGCGCGGTTCAACTCAACTCAACTCGATGCTGGCGGGCTGTTTGGAACAGCCCGAAGGGTGGTCAAATCGTGCACCTGCTCTGGGAAGAGCTTAACCACGTAGTGGCGGGATGTGAATGTTGCAGCATGGCGGGTGTAATTTAAGTGGGGGTAGTGTAGGGAGGTAGCTTGTTGCTCCTCAGGGAATGATGAACCGGGTGCTACGGACAGCCTGCACCGCTGGTGGATTAGTTAATAATCTAGGAAGAAGCTAAGTATAATTTTGAATATTCCAGAATAAAATTTTTGGATTAGCTGAAATTTAATTTAGGCTGGAATGTAGATCATGTGGTTACCGGTAGTGACCGCAAGACATGCGGGGTAACCGGTATCGCTTTATGCGACGCTCACGAGGTACATAATCCCCAAGGGATCTGACGAGGGCGCTCTGATGTTGGGGCAAACCCTGGAAGAATTTTGTCGCCCGGCGCCTAATTTCATCCTCCACATATCGGAGGGATGAGGCCTCGTGAAGTAATCTCACGGGGAACCTTGTGCAAACAGAATAAATAATCCGAAGACATTTATTCTGTGCACGTTGGAGCAGAACTAGGTGTGAGCCTGCGGCCATACCCCAGACTTCGCACGCATAGCGCATGATAGGGAAGACCAGAGCCATAAAGAGGCGCAACTTTAGGGGAACAGACATCGCAGACCGAAGTACAGGGTATAGTGATGCCACGGCACCACACGACCGATGAGCTTGCTCCTGGATGTGCTCCCGAAAAGTTAGGCCCTTGTCCAGCTTCACTCCCAAGTACTTAATTGAATTCTCCCACCTGATCCCTTGCCCGAAGTAGGTAAATTGGGGTAAATTGGCGGGAAAGCGGCACTTGGTGAACAATATCGCTTGGCTTTTCTCCGTATTGATGGACAATCGCCAACGCGTGCACCAATCCTGGAGGAGGATTAGGTAGCGTTGTATGGGGAAGGTTCTGCGTGGATGTCTGTTTGTTGAGAATAGCAGCACGTCGTCAGCATATTGTGCTATGTTGACGAGCTGTTCAGTGGGAAGTGGCGCGGTTGATGAGGGCACGACCAGGAAAGGAAGTCCGGTCAAGCAGTAAGTTATTGCTCAAGTTTTGTAGCAATGCCCAATGTGGAAATTTGACACAGGAAATAAATAATTTTGTGTTCCGAGGGATATCAATTCAGGCTCCTTGCTACGCAACAAATTTACCCAATAAGAATTGTTTCTTTCAAGTTTTGTTCTCTGAATTTACGAATAGCCTTCTACAGTTGTAGTATCATCTTTAGTAGCACGTCTGTGTGTGTGTTTGTGTGTGTGTGTGTGTGTATGTGTGTGTGTGTGAACATAACTCAAGGACCAAAAGTCCGTTAAATACCTCTCATACCTCTTATGTACATTAACAACTATGAAAATGAATGATGTCTTCCTTTTCCAATCACCAGAGATTGTTCTTTCCAATTTGTTTACCAAAAACATTATAGTGTCTCTTTGTGGAGAATTGCACACAGCAAATTTAGTCTGATGTACCTTCCAGTAACTGTAATCAAATTCAGTATTGCTTCACAAAGTTTATTTTATGTTTAGATTCCATTTTCAGTTACTGGAACAAAATGCTGAAAACAGCTGCCAACAAGACAAAACACAAACATCAGGAATTAAGAATAAACATATACGCATCGAAATTAGAACATTCTGTTTAATTTTGCGTTGAGTGAGCTTCCAGCGAATAATTAAGCAAAGAAATGTGTTAAGTCTACGTAAATCACTCTGTATTTATTACGAAATAAAATATTTATGTACATATATCATTTGTCATTTTAGTCAGGGAATGTGAGTTCCTACAAAGTAGAGGTTAGTAACATTTAGATATGTGAATTCCTACGAAGTTGCGATTAGCATAATTAAAATAATTTCAAAATTACGAGATAATGTTTCCCTGATACGCTGTCCAGACTTGGACCTTTCAACCATGATATTACTTGGTGTGGTTAAACATGCTATCTCAGTCGATCGCCATCGTGTGCCTCGGCACACTTGACAATTGACTGTGAGTCGGCGTGCGTAATTGACGGCTGTTACTAAATAAACAAGTTCACGAATCAAACAAATTTGTAGGGATTAACATATCTCTATTTCTCAAGGATTTTACCTGTTGCAGATTTGTAGGAATTCACAGCGACCTCTTATAGTGTATAGTGGCGCTGTTACCATGGATTTATCTCTGGTAATAGATAGCTCTCAGATAACGCACTGATTACTCCACGTGGAGTAAACATATATCTGTCATTTGTGATTCGTGCGAATTCCATTGTTGAAGTGATGTGTTCATTGGTGCTTAGCATACAACCGGGAGACCCGTCAGTACCCCTCTCACTCTTACAAGAATAATCAGTGCGTTATCTGAGATGTTTCTATTAACAAAGATAAATCCATGGAAAGCGTTCCAGCAGCGCTATAATACACAATAATGAATCACATAATAGCATTTATTCTTCTCTTTTTTAAGTCGTTTGTTTAGAATTTTCGTCCACTCCTTCCTTTCTTGTTAGGAAAGCGCCATCTTCATTCTGTTCATCTTCCCATACATCCAGGGATAAAGCTAATATTGGGCAATAAACGTTAAAATAACAGCTACCTTTACTCTAGTGTAAAATTACCATTAACATGTTATTGGTGCGTGCCCTTTCACACACACACTGTAGTCGTGTGACTGCTACTGGGTCACGCGACTGTCCTTTGTCAAGCAACAGCTTCACCCTCTCGTCTCGTCCGTGGCGGATCTTATGTTGCTGTGCGCCGTGCTTTTGCTACATCTTCTAAAACACGATTCCGTTCTTTTAAACAGAACATGAGATACAATTACTAATACTTGGTGAAGGAAACAACGTATAAAAATAAAAATATGATTGTTATTATCATGATTAACTCCACTTTATCCTCTAAAACTGGTTACCAAAGCTTACTCTTTTATATACTTTATGTAAATCGAGATAAACAGTTGCAGAAATGGTTTTGTTACACATTTCCTGATAGTAGAATGGTAATAGAATACTAAAAAGGCTTTAAGTGATGATTTATTTAAGAACGGGTCGCTGTGTGATGTCTTTTAAATTCCTTACGCTTTACTTTAGCAGGGGGGAAAAATACTGCAATAAAGTAAAATATAAGTAATGCAAAACGCAAACCAATGGCAAGGAATATCTTGGAAATGGTTAGTTATAAAATTTATTTGACATAGATTACGTACTTCAACGAGATCCCATTTCTGGAGGATAACATTTAGTCTATTCTTTTTTGCCGTTTTCTAGTTATGCATAATAAAGAGGATTTCAGACGTTATTCTCAAAATATTCAAGATATGCATTATATTTGTTATGAAACGTATTAAAAATACAGAAAAGATGGATAAAGCCATTAGAAATTTTTTCTTTTCCTAAATAATTCATTTAAATGCTACGAAACATAGAGTGTAATACACGTGTGTCAGATGTATAAAAGAATGTCCGAAAATAAAACACGAAATGAAGTTCATCTTTGAAACGACCACTCGATTCCGTAACAATGTACGCTTCTGTATTTGAAACCTGTGCTATCAGTTTGTCTAAAAGTGAAAACACTGTATATGGACTACACTTAATTTTTATCAGATTTACAAAATTCAAAATGTTCTAATTCTCATATGTATATAAAACTTCAAATGTAGGGTTTGGCGAATTGTTTTACCTGTGAGGACAGTGAAGCAAATGTAAACTCATTGCCACTTTGCACTAGCAGACACGGTTGCCATTGGAACATTTCAAATGCGATATTGCTCTTACCGATTTAAGGGGGAAAATGTACAAAACCGTCGTAACATTATCTAATGAATCCTGATAATACTTCTTTCCCAACTTCCTGTTTTGTCGTATGTACACAAATAGCTTCCGGAAAAGAAACCGGCTGAAAAAATGATTTCGCTTAAATTTTAAGACATTGTCTCTTATTTGGATGGTTGGATTTATCAACTCAGGAAGGATGAGAAAGAAAGAAAAGGAAAAAAATAGGTTTTCCATGAAAACGTTTTTCACATGAAGTTGCCATTGGCATCTGATAGGAAACATAGAGTTTTAAACATTCGATTTGCTTATGTTTTCTTTTATGTATTGTTTGGAATGAAATATTCGTAGTATTTCTCTTATTTTTCATGCATATTCTACGAGTAAGAACATTTTATATTCTTTAAGTTGTCAAATAAATTCAAGGTCTTCTCAAACATTGTCCTTTAGAGTGCGTTCGTATTTAGGTACAAGATCTACTGTATTATAGCCCTTTCCTCGTAGGAAATACCACGACTTTTCAGTTGTGAAAGAATGATAAAAATTTATTGATTTTTGTTAGTTGTCCTATACACATATTTTATCTTTGTATAATATTTATATAGATTTGCAAGCATCTTAACACTTCCCTATTTATATAGACATGAAGGCCTCATACAGATGCAAGTAGAGTCATTTATTGCAAACTGAACTACAAGTATCGTGCAGTATTTTAGCATTTTCTATGGTGTATAATTCATGGGAATTAATTTTAAGGTTAACTTCTTTTCTAGGAATTAATGGGATCATTCAGTGATGTTCTAACTAAAATACCTAGTTCTCATTCAGATAAATCAATGAGAGGTGTCGAATTTATCTAAGGAAATCTGCAATGGTATTTACGAAGTACGCCCAGAAAGTAAGTTCTGTTTTGTAATAAAAGTAAATTGTGTACAGGTACAGAAAAACTATTTATTGCACAAAATTCTACAACTCTTAAACTACTTTTCCACATAACTGCCGAAATTTTGCAGGCATTTTGTCATAGCGAAGCACAAATTTTTGTATACCTTCATCATAGAAGTTTGCCGCCTGCGTCTTCAACAGGCGGGCTGTTTGCCCGCCTCGGTAGCGTAGATGGTAGCATGTCTGCCTCACGTTCAAGAGGTCCCGAGTTCGAATCTCGATCAGGGCGAATTATCTGGATAAGTTTTTCCGGGGTTTTACCTTATCCTGGAAGACGAATGTCGGGTAACTCTAAGCTCCATGGACCCCGGACTCATTTGAGCATCATTTCACCAATTTCTTTTATCGTCCGATATGACTTGGCGTTGGAGGACGTACATTACAAAAAAAAAAAAAAAAAAAAAAAAATGTGTCTTTAACCAGTTGGAAACATTTTCTTTCAGCTCTTTGTCATTGTTGAAGTGTTGACTGCCAAGGAAAGATTTGAGATGCAAAAACAGATGAAAGTTGCTAGGAGCGAGGTCTAGGGCTGAACGGGGTGTGGCCAAACACGTCCCAGCCAAATCTCTATATGATGTTTTTCGTCGCATTTGCAGTATGTGGTCGTGTGTTGTCGTGAAGAAACACAACACCTTTTGACAGTATTTCTCGGCGCTTATTCTGTATTGCACGGCGCAGATTCATATGTGTCTCACAATAAACATCCGCTTTCTCAAGCCGCGGGATTTTCAATCAGCAAAGTCATTGTAAATAAGCACAACAAAGCGTACGTGGCTGACAGAGATCTCACAATGGCGCACGTTTCTTCTCCTTGATACAGAGCGTCTACCGCGCATGTGCGGAACTGCAATCGCAGCGCTGCAGCGGAAATAAATTGAAATAGAACTTACTTTCTGGCGCCCCTTGTATTTAGCGGCTAATTCATTTTAGTTATGGAAATTTTGAATTTGTTTTTCAGTAATCCAGTGTACTAGAAATAGGAGGTGACAGGAGATATGTAGTGATTTGTTCTTGGTAACTGTTAACTGACAGTTGACACACGATTATTTTCTTACATAAAATTACTGTACAGGTACTACATTCCTGGCAATTTCTCGAGCCTTCCAATGTTCTACTTGCAGAAATTCTTCTTTTGTGATTTTAAAATAAAATAAAAAATTGCAGAATCACCACCGAAGTATCGAAAAAATATCGAGCGAATTTTCCGAAGTATCGATACCATGCAAGTATCGATCTATGGAGGTATTTCAAGAATCGAGGAGCCATCTTAAATGTTGTTGAAACTGCCCCTAGAGTGCTCTTCATTCTGAATGAGTTCTGTAGACAAAATGTGCCTATACAAAAAATATAGATCTCGTTAAAGTAGTTCAACATTTTAGGCGTTCCTAATGCAGCAGTTAAAAAGCAGTCTGTAATAAGAGTATTAAAGCTGCGTCCATTTTTTTGTTGATTATCGTTGCCATTGAATGGAGGTAGTGACACGTTTAGCTTTAAAGTTTGCTTATCCCTTGCTCGCATAGCAGCTGTGTACCCCTCTTATTGTTATTCCATTTCAGGGGTGCAGTTTGCACTCTGGCCTATCACTCTATTATAGGGTGCCCACGTTTAATCGTTCCTGTTCTCGCTAAAGTCTTCAAATTAAAACTGTGCTAGTCTGTTAAATACGTTTGCAATATTATTTGAAAGCGATTTTGAGCTTTTTGTGTTATTTATTCATCTTCCATGATAAGGGAAAACCTTCAAGCAACATAATATGTGACGAAAGTAGATAGGAAGCAGATAGAATCATATTTTACGTCAAAGGTCTAGAAATGCTAGTGCTAGTGTGGTAGGTTGCTGTTCTCTTTTTTCGCGGTCAGACTTTTGCGTGTATGGTGAACACTTTATAGCTGCTTTCTATTTTGCATAATTAACGTCGTTAAAGTCTATAGGGATACCTACTGTCTACCCACCACAAGAAGGCTAGAGAGGAATGAAGAGGAGAAGAGTTTGAACTGTTTATCTGCTCTGTTAGTGGATCTGTGAGAGTACATATGAGTCAGCCATACTGACAGATCCAAAGCTCGTTGGAGTATCTGCAGTGATAGGTGTTATATATGGGCGAGTTAACAAAACTTGGATATTTTAAACGAATTTAGCATCATAGACATACTGGGAAGGCGAGCATAACACAGCAAAAGTGATTACGTAACACATTCCTCTACCTTGTCTTCTTGTGCTGGAGAGACGGCTAGCAAAACGTTTAATGCTATGTTAAGCAACGCATGTTTACTACTCTTTGACTGAAATGGTTGTGATTAGTTTGCTCTAAAAGTTTGGTTTATAATATAAATCAATTACTTCTAGAAGAAACTGGAAGTTTGCTAAGCTTTCAACGAATGTAGTTTGTTTCTCAGAAATTGCAAATTTTTGTAAAAGCTAGTGTCGAAGTTTAGAACGTTCGGTTGTGTGCTTTGCGCGTTAACCCACTGTCTCTCATACCGTAGTCTGCTCTTAATTTTATGTTCCTTCCACATGCCAAGTAGAAACATGAACACAGTTTCTGACATGGATACCAAAGCAACGATATATTCATGTTAAGCACTACAGTTGGGAGTGGTTTATGTTATTTATCTAGGTAAAGATTTGTTACAATTACATAATTTCCTTTGCTTGGTTTTTATCGAGCTGTTCTTACGAAATGGTTTTCAATAGGATAATAGTGGATTTAAGGGATAGTCAAGTTTTTGAAATGCTGACTACCGAGTGCGATGGCTCAGGTGGTTTCGTCTGTGGCCCGCATTCGGGAGGTCGGGATTCGATTTCCGTGGCCAGCCTACCTAAGCCATGGTCTTTTGGTGTTTTTCCTGGTCATTAGGTGAATGCTGGGTAGGTTAATTACACCCCCGAGTTTCCAGTCACTCCATTTCATCTCCATTATCGCTTCATCTGGTGGTCTCTTTCAGGGTAGAAGTGTCGGCGGGTGTCTCGGCGGTGCATGGCAGGATGATATGCTCTGAGGAAAACTACTTCCTCCTCCGGTAGGTCCTTTGTTGGGACCATATCGTGACCGCCAGCCAGGGATCTTTGAGGCTCGGATCGCCTGCCTTGGTACCCTTGGTGTCATTAGGGCTCGCCTGCTGGGCTCGTTGTCGTTCCGCTGTAGGGGAACGAGTCCGTTGTCCTAGCCTGTCAGGGAAAGTCTCTATCCAGGTAAACTGTAGAGACTCTGCCCTCTGTACTATCTTGGCTGCTTGGGTCGGCCGCCCCAGGTCTGCTCACCTCAACTTTCCTCTCGGTGGTGACCCCACTTGGGGGCATAGGCACAATGGGCCCAACATGGTGACCTACGTACGGAATCCCCTCCGTAAGGACATCCCAATCCTATCACTTTAGTAGCATAATGATGAAGTTATAATCTTGTGTATGGGAGGGCATTAAGAAGAGGCCCGCCTTGGTAGCGTAGATGGTAGCGTGACTGCCTTACGTCAAGAGGTCCCGAGTTTCAATCTCGGTCAGGGTGCGTTACCTGGATAAGGCTTTCCGAGGGGTTTCCCTTATCCTTCAAGACGACTGTCGGGTAGCTCTAACCTCTATGGACCCTGATCTCATTTGAGCATCATTTCACCAATTTCATTCACCGTCCGATATGACTTAACGTTGGAGGACATAAATTAAAAGAGAGAGAGAGATAATAAATAACAATGAATATCTCGGAATAAGTTCCACTATTTTCTACCAGTAAGATTTTGTATACCTCTTTCGCTTTGCAAGTTGTTTATACGTCATTCAAAAAATTCAATACACATTCAATTTGTCATAAAAATTACTTAAAAATATAATTTAATATAAATCGCTGGAACAATATTTGAGAATATAAACATTTGAATATAAATATTTGAACGTTCTATATAAAGGGCAGTCGTATAAGTGAATTTTTATTGAATTGTCTTTTAAATATTTCTGTGATATTTGTATCGTTTGATGTGATTCTATTTTTGGTTTTGAGTTCTGCGCAGGCGTATCATAGGAAGCAATTGATGGAGCACACTGTGTTATTGTTGGGAGAGCAAGTGATGGGAAAATGTTCCAGTAATGACAATGGGATTGTCGAGCCTTAAATTGGGAACACTCACGGCCCTTTATGTGGCCGGCAGATTGCAACTTAATGGGCAGCTATTTCAACAAAAAAATTGGATAGTCATATTTCACCGGAAATACGTACTTAGAGACTTCCTGAATCCGAGAAAAGTGTTTTTAGAAAAGCTGTATATTATTTAAAATTATGTTCTTTCTATCGACGCTGTTTTTTGCCAAGATCATACAGCGCCGCACGTGTGCTGGAATTGTGTTTATATGCCAATAAATAAATGATCCGATGTTGTAGATTTACAACACATAATGGGGCGGGGGAGAATTTTATTTACATATGTATGGTCGTCATCTACAGACTAGAACAAATTGGGCTTGTAACTCTTTCTCCGCTAGTGGAGATGCTAGTGTGAACTACGATGTTGTTTACGTAAGCCTATCGTACATACACGGCGACAGTGTAAGTACACTCCGTTCAGATGTAATCACAGCAAAGACCATATATCGGCAAACGCCAGAAATCATAGAGGATGTGTGTCCGTAAAATAAGGTTTCCAATTTTATTTGATATAGAAAACATGTTTATTGTCAATGAATGTTACATTGATGGAAAGGCGAAACTTACAGATATTTTTCAACGTAATCATCATTGGGATCGACGCAATTTTTTATGTCCTGTGGCAGTTTTTGTATACTCTTGTCATAGCACTCTCCCGCCAAGTTGCGCAAATCATCGTCGGTCTGTAAATGTGTTCCCCCCAGGTGTGACTTCAACTCAGGAAAGAGATGATAATCACTAGGTGCTAAGTCTGAACTGTACGGGGTATGGGTGAGGATGTCCCATTTCGGGGACCCACCTCGCACACACCTTGCGATAATGCAAATGTTTGGTCAAGATCTTGTCAATCGTAGTCTTACTGTTCTTCTTTACATTAAGACAGTTTTATCATGTAGTAGATTGTTGAAGACGCCTATATTTTAGCTTTTTCTTCAAAGGAATCTAAGACAATGTGTTCATTATAATTATTTTGTATACTTTTTACCTTGCACCAGTCTAGGAACTTGTAGGTATTAGTTTGTTGATTTGCTGAGGTTCAGTATAGTCCATATTCACATTCTAATAACCTTCCATTTTATACAAATAAATTCAGATTCACGGCCTTGGCAATACGATTTTGTTAAAAGATTTTGAGCGAATGAGTTTTCTAGTTTTAAAACAGTTATAAACTACTAAACGGCCCGCTTTTACTATCAACTGTTAAAAAAAGTTTAAGTAAATATAAACGAGGTAGGATACTGCTCACGTAAATTAGAACAGTCATTAAGAGCTTAACGTCGCTTAAACAGTCGACAACTTCACAACCTCGAAATGAAGGTACGCATACACGCGTAAATATCACAAAAGAATAACAATCTCGAATAAAATTTCCTAAAGTTTAAGCTCGCTAAGGGAATGCGCAACTTAAAATATTATTTTCCTTTCTTTTCAGTTAGTTTAGCATATAATTTGCTTTGGTGTTCTGTTACATGAACATTAGTTACTTACAGTAATCATAGAACTATAGTGCGATCCATATAAACCTGAACCATTTCAATAGGCCATAACCTTTGAACCAAAAATAGGACACACGTACAATTTTGAGAGAATATAATACACAATTGGCAGATTACAGTACACTATTTATATCTCAGAGAAAATGTTGGAAGTGTCGTCCACCAGCATCTATGTATCGTTGGTCCCATTTTCTTTGATACGACTGTAGACACTGAAGTTTATTTGGGTATCTTCAAGACATTTGTGGAGCATCTGAATGATATCGATTTGAGAGAAGATTACTTCCAGCAAAATGGAGCAACGTGTCGTACATCTAATGACACCATGGAACTTGTAACAAGTTTGTTTGATAATCGAATAATCTGAAAAGGTCTGTGGTCCCCCAGATCCCCTGACCTAACCTCACCGGAGTTTTTCTTGTGGGGGTATCTAAAACATAGTGTACAAGAATAGGCCACGAACAATTGATGTTCTTAAGGAATTCATTCGAACCGAAATAAAGAACTTTGGCGAGGATATTCTACGTAAAACTTCAGAGAATATGGTGAGACGAGTGCAAACATGTACAGATGCTGGTGGAGGACACTTCCAACATTTTCTCTGATACGTAAACGGTGTAATGTAATCTCCCAATTGTGTATTATATTCTGCCAAAGTTGTACACATGTACTTGTTGGTTCACAAGTTATGACCTATTGAAATGGTTCAGGTTTATGTGGATCGCACTATACTTAAAGCTCCCGAATTTATTTCAAACAACATTTTTGTGTCACGTGTCATTTCTAAGATACCCATTCTTTGGCAGTTTTCGTTCCTTTGTCATTTTCATAAGTGCTACCGTTTCAATTGTTTCCAGCAATGTCAAGGACAGAGTAAGTAATTTCAAGGCCACCATATATTGACCTACTTTAACATCTGACGATTGATTTGGGCCTGCCTATACTGTTATTTATAACAAAATTAAACTATTTCTTGACGTTCATCTCCATTGACAGAAATAGCTGGATAAGTGAGCTTTGTAGGAATAATTTGTAGAAGATATATAAAATGATTTACATTCACAGGACTTCTTCCGCCCACTTTTCAACAAAATATTCATTGAAAAGGTTATTCCTACATCTATGTATTTAACGTTTGTCAAATAAAGATTTGTAGGTTTCTGGTCTGTAAATGGGAATAGGGGAACATGTGGGGATACTAAAACCTGATAAAAGCTGGTCTTTCACATTCCGTTCTCTTCACATCACCATGAGAGGAGAAAAAATATAAATAATGACTACCAACTTGAGAAAGATAAGCAGTGGTACCCAATTTTCTTTCATGAGCTAATGACGTTACCTGTTGATGTATCATACCTCTTTTGTTTTGTACATGAAGTATTTATTCTTCATTCATTCAAATGAACAAGTATTAGACGTAGGTGGAGGTAAATTGTCCTCCCCTCTTTCGGATAGTTTTCAGCTTCACTGGATAAAGTATTGAAAAATTAAAACCTAACAAGAAAGTCTCCAGCATTATTTAATTATTAAAACATGTATTTGACAAATTGTATTGTACTTTAAAGAAATCTACGCCCGCCTCTGTGGCTACTGAGCAGCGTGTTTGCACAGGGAATTATTTTTATTGATTTCTTGGAAAACTATAACTGATTACTACTACGCAAGCTTACGGCAACGTTTGAGTGATGAGATGAAAAGAAAACCACCTCATTTGACAAAGAAAAACACCTTGTTGCTTCGCAACAATGCCCCGGCCCATCGTTCAGTCATTGGAATGGAAAAATGTAGCTGCTTTAACATACACCCTATTCGCCAGATCTAGCACGCAGTGACTACTACCTTTTCCCAAACCTCAAAAAATGTCCTGGAGGACGAAGATTTCACAGCAACGCGGTCATTGATGCGGTAAACAGCTATTTTGAGGATAATGATAAATCACACTACAGAGATGATTTAATTAAGTTAGAACACCGATATGAAAAGTGTATTAGCAGTTCTGGTGATTGTGTTGAAAAACAAAGAAAGCATTTTAAAATGTGTTTATTTTTTTATTTTTTTTTTTTTAATTTTGAGGCCCGGGACTTGTCATGCGATCCTCGTTGTTTATCTTGATTAACATGAAGTGGATAGAGAAATAAATGTTTATAAGGATAGTTTGTACAAGAGTAGAGAAGGTCTTGTGGGTGCAACTCATTAGATTTTTCTGTGTTGCTTTGACCTACATTAACGTTTAACACTTGGTCACTTTACGTTTGTACTTTTATTAAAATATTACTCATTTGTAAATGTGGTTTTTATGATACGACACATATTTATGTATGTATATCTAGTAATGCTGTAAAGAATGAAAAATTAATTGTGTATGTAGGGTGATGCAGAACTCTAATCAACCGATGATGATGGTTCTTTAGCGATTTTAGAGCCGAAATTGTTTTTATGGTGTAAAGTACTGAAGGATTAAAACGAATTTTCAAAGCGCTTGTACATATATACGAGCAAATTGGAGTAGATCCTGACTTAAAAGAGAACACCATAGAGTAAAAAGCTAACTGTTGTTAGTCCGTAGAACATAAATGTTGTCTTTGGAGTATATAAACAAAAACCAGATTCGTTTTACTGTATGGATGTATAGCGATGGTCATCAGTAACACTTCAGCAAGCAAAAGCGAGAGTTTTAAAAGCGACAATCGATCGTCTGTTATATTTACCATTTACAAAATGCTGCAGATATATTCACAAACTTACGTATAATGAAGAGTATCCAAACCTCTGAATAACCTTTATTCTAATGTATGGGTGTATGTATTTAAGTTTCTGGGATATCAAATCCCTCTAATAGCCTTTAGGCAAGAAATTTTTACTTTATTCATTTTTATGTTGTAGTTACGTTCTTTGGCAGGGCATACTAAATAATTCTCTAGTATCATCTGACAAATACTCGGACTTGCCTAAACACCCCTTAACAACGCTGTAATAGATGCTTATTTAGCGTTTGTCTTATAAGTCTTGGTATGGTGTACTGTGGGCGTACTTGATAAAGGTTTGGTTATGAAGTCCGATATTGATTGGGCAATTTCGCTGTCGAGACGCCCTAACTTATAATGCCACGTGGTCTCCTCGTTAGTTACATTTGCGAATTGATATTCTACTTGCAGGAACCAAATTTGTGCGTTCTTGCTCCAAAATTGCTGTATTTTTACAGCTACTCATGAAACATCTATGTTGATTGCTGATTTGACATTGTGTATATGTTATTAAATACTCACAATATTACAGGTTCATCACGTCGGGGTCACCACATGTAGATTTTTTTCTGAATTTAGGTGTATTTTTGTCAAAAATTAAATCACAAGTATGTTGAATGTACATAGTAAAAACAGCGTTGCTAACTGAACTAACAAACAAAAGACAAGTGCCAAGTATCTATTGCAGCGTTGAAAAAGAATGTTTATTCATGTCCAAGTATATGTTACATGCTGCCACAATTCAATAAAAATTGTATGGCTTTAGAAATCAGTGAACCAAAATTTTGTACTACCTGAGATTTTTATTCCTGTTCATAAACTATGCGTCTTTTTAAGAGATTAACTCGGCAGCCTATGAGTGAGTATGTATGTTCAGGGTTTCTGTCGGGGACTGTTAAGGAATGCAAACGTTCCATCGTTTGTGTGAATATCGAGGGGTATTTTATACGTTATTTAGAATAGTTGGCACTGTACAAAGTTACAATCGTAAGGTGTAAAGGTGAAGATTCGGTATGAAAGCACCTAGCCTCTATAAATAAAACAATAGGACCTCGTTAATACGGATCAGTTTGTCCTTAATGTTGTCCGGATTATCAAAAGTGCGGATTAAGTGAAATGAACACCATAGAGAAAGATTGTGAATGTTAGAGTATGCATTGTATAATTTTATTTGAACGTAAGATTCAATAGGCACGCGTGATATTAATTACACATTCTTTATTTGTTTGGTTTGAAGAAACTATAAATTTTCTTTTGTAGTTTATGACACATCTCTTTCACAATGAGATCACGAAGACTTCTCATATAATGGTAGTATGCAGAAATCTGTTTATTGTCAGTTTTCTCGACAAAGTCTATTACACAATTCAGATGCTGTTTAACCTCATTTAATCCATATTATAAGCCTCAGATTCGTTACTAGTGTCCCGTGCATTGCTTACATTTTGCACAATTTCTTGTCAGTCATGAAGTGATAGCCTGGATCATCTACAACTTCGTCGAGCCAGTTTTCGATTTCGTCTACTGTGACAGCTTTCCCGCCAACTCGAACCAGTGTTTGGTGAAAGTCATTTAACTGAATTGCATTCAACACTGTCGTCATACAAAAGTTTCTTCCATGCATTAGTCAAAGTAGAGTGCGAAATGTTGTTACTAAACTTGTAAAATTGAAAATCACGGTTCTGAATTCAGGCATTCATACATTCTGCACATACACACGCAAGAGTGCCACTATTTTCAAGCCTTTCGATAACTATCAGTTTTTCGTGTATTGTAAGCGATTTGTGCTTGCGTTTCCACAATGAAATTGTAGGTTTACTAAAGAACATTAAATAAATAAATAAAAATCTGAAATAATACTCCGTCCTGGTACCTATATGCCTACGCCAGGACGTATATTTCAAACTTTTAATTTATTGAAATCAAAACAACATAAATAATTACATAAAAGTTCTTCAGATGAACCTACAACTATAATAAAAAGAAAGGAAAGAAAACTTAAAACTAAAATAAAACCAGAACAAACTTCCCGCTCAACTACAGCAGCAGATCCCAAAATTAAAATAATTTAAACATATTAATATAATTAACATTTTGATCTTCTCAGTTCTAAAATACAAATATACCATACTGCCATTCTTCAATTACTTTAAAAAAATGTAAAGCTTCATAAATTACTAATAAATTAATTTAATTATTTATATACTATTATTTAACTATATCAATTGTAACAGTATTTTTGTTTAGTAATGTTCGAAGGAATAATAAATATATAAAAATGTATGTAGTTGTGTGATTGGCCGAAGTAGTAGTGGTATGATGTGGTGTGATGACGTGTCAGTGAATCGGCCAATCACAAAATAAAGTGGGAATTGCTATGGGGACAAGAAAATCAATAATCTAGAAAAGTGTTAGAATCTTGTGTCTTGCTGGAGAACGAGGAAAGATGTTACGATGATTGTAATTGTAAAGGAAAATTAATAAGATTCAAAAAGTGTTATTCAATATTTATAATAGATAAGAGTGAATCATAGTTCATATTATATAATTAAATAATATATTACAAAATTGGACTCATCTAAATTTTATTTTCACCAAAAATCCGCATCCACACCTGAGAAAAGATCTCACGGCTCTCAGTAGATTAAAACTCGACTTGGATGTTACAAAAAGTTGGCTTGCTTCTTATTAGTTGAAGATGAACGAAAATATAATCCCGTTACAAATGGCGCAGCAACGTGTGGGGCTCGAATAGGATAAAGAAGAGGAGATTAAAGCATCGTGCAGTTCCGTGAGAATTTAAAAGGAAAGAAGAAAGAAGAGAGAAGAAAGAAGAAAACGAGAACTGGTTTAAGTGAGTAAAAAAAAAAAAAAAAAAAAAAAATAGTAGTAGTAGTAGATTTATGTTGTTAAGAAATCAGAAAATAGTTAAAAAGATGGCGAGTAGAAAAGAAATAATAGTGGAAGGAGAAGTTACTGATAGTGTAGGAATGAATAGGGAGGATGCAAGATTAAGTATAGATAATGAGTCAATGTTGGAAAGAATAACAAGAATGTTAAGTAATTTAGATTCTAAAATAGAACAAAATGCAAATGATTTAAAATCAGAAATAGGAGATGTTAAATCAGAAATGAGTAATTTGGATTCTAAAATAGGAGATGTTAAATCAGAAATGGGTAATTTGGATTCTAAAGTAGGAGATGTTAAATCTGAAATGAGTAATTTAGATTCTAGAATGAAAGATGTAAAATCAGAAATGATTAATTTAGATTCTAAAATAGAACAAAATGTAAATGATTTAACTAAGAAAATGAATGATTTAGATGTAGGAGTAAGACAGGAACTAGCACAAAATGTGAGTAACTTAGAAATTAATTTATTACAGAAGCTAAAACAGGAATTAAAATCTGAAATTTCACAGGAGATTAGAGAAGGGAGAAAAGAGTGTAGGGATAATATGGAAAGGCTCATGCAGATCATAGAGATTAATAAGGATGAGAATAGAAAGGAAGTCAATGAGTTGAGAGAGATAATTCAGGAAACTAGGTTAGGTCAGGACATTGTGAAACAAGAAATAAGAATGGAATTAAACAAAGAGTTAGAAACATTTAGGATACAACAGGCAGAAATAACACAAAAACAAAGAGAAGAATTAGGAGATAAAGTAGAACAAAGAATCAATGTAATTTGTTCTGAAATGCAATTACAACATGATGAAAGTAAGATACACCAAGAGGAAATAAAGTTACAAATTGATGAGATAAGTAAAGTAAAAGAAGGAGTAATTTTGCAAATTAAAGAGGTAAAAGAACATTTTGAAAAAGAAAAGGATAACTTAGGAAAATTGACACAAGTTGTAATTGCATTACAGGCTAGAAAAGTAAATAACGGGAAAGAAATGTCTAGAATTACAAATATAAACGATTGTGACTTACCAGGTGAATTAAGCAATCATCAGAAGTCTAGTGATGTAGTAAGTGAATGTAGTGATTTTGTGAGTACAGATAATGATATTAATTATCACAGAAACACACAGAACATGTCCTCACACACACAACTCCACAGTCTAGGTCAAAATGAATGTGTACATTATTCACTAAATGATATTAGTCCACCAAGTTTTGATGAGGAATCAGGTGATAATCCAAAAGTATTTCTTAGGGAATTGGAAGAATATTTCCGTATTAAGAGAATTCCCAATGAATTTCGGATGGTAATAGTAAAACGCTGTTTGAAGAAAAATGCTCTTGAGTGGTTAAGGTTAACTTTAGCTTCACATGAAACATACAGTACTTTCAGAAATCTGTTTATAAATAGATTTTGGGGACCTGAGAGACAAAGAAGAATAAAAGTTGAGTTAGCAACGGGTAGGTTTGAGTTTAAAAAAGGGATTTCTATGACTGAATATTTCTTAAAATTAGCAAACAAAAGTAAGTTGATCAATCCCGAAATTTCTGAGACAGAAATTGTCAACATGCTAATACGTCATTATCCACCACATATCAGAAATCATTTAATTGTGGCTAAGCCTATCGATTTCTCTGATATGATTGAATTATTATCCGAATTTGAAGCACATAACCTCATTAATGATACTACATCCTGTGATGGTAACTATAATAACGTCCATATTGAGCGAGGAAGAAATCGACAGGAATCACAACCTACCAATAATAGGAATAATAGGACGAGTTTAAATTGGGGCGGGGCACCCGTGAGAAATCAAAGATTTGAAGGAAGAGGTTATGATCCTAGACGAACTTATGAATCTGTAATTCCCGGAACAGGAAAGGGAGTTCAAAATAATGTGCAAAGGAATTATCATAACAATCAGTCGACGAGAATTGGAAGAAATGATCACATAAACCATGTAAGATTTTATCGAGGAAATAATCAGCGAATAAGTAACTTTAATAGGGGTAGAGGTACTAGTTTATTTAGTGCAAATCAAAGAGATTTTAGGGGTGTGAGATTTGAAAGAAGTAATCAAAATGAAAGAGTCGAAAAAACACAAAGCACAGAGAATGATGTAAATATAAACGATAGTACCAACCTAACCAACAATGAAAGTAATAATCAGAGGGAGACGGAAAACTAAAAACCAAATCATTTTGTGCTCTGGAAAGTGGTTCGGTGAGGATGACACAGGTTGAATTGAAAGTTGAAGATAACGGAAATAAGCTCACTCTCTTGCAGAAAAATAAGGAATTAGTTAACCCACCTCAGATAATTATTTACCTATGGGATAAAGAATATACAGCCTTGATTGATACTGGAGCCAGTTCTACTGTGATAAGTGAGGAATTGTTTAAAAATCTGTTAGCTAACTATAAAGTGGAATATTTAAATGTGTGTAACGTTTACTGCAGTACTGCAATTGGGAAGAAAAAGGATAGGATTAAATATCAAGTATTAATTAAGGGGCGAATAGGTGAATGGAATTTCAATTTCATTGCGTTGGTAATTCCACATTTGGCAAGAGATGTAATTGTGGGTAATGATTTATTATATGAATGGCAAAGTGTATTGAATTTCGAAATGCATGAAATGAAGGTTAAGACAGAAAATGATTTATTAGTAATAAAATTATTGGAAGAAGATGGAAGAAAAGAAGAGAACAGGGATAATATAAATAATGAAAGGTTTTTTGTGGAAGATATACTTTTGCAAGAAAATGGTAATATTGAATACGATGAAAATGAAAATTGTGGGAAGAATTTAATTATTGATGGATTGCAAAATAATGTAACTGACCTTGTAAAGCATTGTTGCCAATTATATACCATACAAGATAAGAACGGCGGAAGCCAAGTGGAGGAAGAAATAGAATTCCAGAGAATATTACAAGTAAAGTTAGAAAACACATACAATTTAGACCAAGCGAGAAAAGAACAGTTGAAATTGTGTATATTAAAGAATAGAAAAGCCTTTAGTTCAAAACCTGGACTGTGTAACAAATACACACACACACATTTAAAGTGAATGATACTGATCCCTATACACATAAAAGCCTTGACAGTAATTGAAACAATATTGAATATATACTATGTGTATGTTAAATAATAAAAAAAAAAACCATTGTTAAACATCAATATATTGTTGTATTTTAATTAATGTTAATTTATTGTTGTGTTTTATGTTTGTGTAATAATAATGTGAAATTGTTGTTAAATGTTCATTTATTATATTTCATCCAATGTATGTATATTATTATATTTTATGTATGTTGTATTGGTGTTGTGTAATATCGGTGTAAACGAAATTGTTAATTGGGGCTGTTCTTCGAAATATATGGAAACAGATTGTTAATTCCTTTATTTGGTTATTTTCCATATATTTCGAAGAGGGGCATTTGTAACAGTATTTTTGTTTAGTAATGTTCGAAGGAATAATAAATATATAAAAATGTATGTAGTTGTGTGATTGGCCGAAGTAGTAGTGGTATGACGTGGTGTGATGACGTGTCAGTGAATCGGCCAATCACAAAATAAAGTGGGAATTGCTATGGGGACAAGAAAATCAATAATCTAGAAAAGTGTTAGAATCTTGTGTCTTGCTGGAGAACGAGGAAAGATGTTACGATGATTGTAATTGTAAAGGAAAATTAATAAGATTCAAAAAGTGTTATTCAATATTTATAATAGATAAGAGTGAATCATAGTTCATATTATATAATTAAATAATATATTACAAAATTGGACTCATCTAAATTTTATTTTCACCAAAAATCCGCATCCACACCTGAGAAAAGATCTCACGACTCTCAGTAGATTAAAACTCGACTTGGATGTTACAAAAAGTTGGCTTGCTTCTTATTAGTTGAAGATGAACGAAAATATAATCCCGTTACACAATTGTAAATTATAATTACTATATAATATATTATCTGAAATAAAACAATTTGAAATTCAAACAAACACTAAACGATTTATAGCATCATCATCATCATCATCATCATCATCATCATCATCATCATCATCATCATCATCATCATCATCATCATCATCATCATCATCATCATCATCATCATCATCATCATCATCATCATCACATCACAATCATCATCATCATCATCACAATCATCATCATCATCATCATCATTATTACAATTATTAATTTTATAAATGTTATATATTTTAAAACCATTAGATTAAAAGGAAACACACATTTTAACTAACTAATTTTTAAACTACTAGTGCTGGTATCCAGCACAACAAAATTGGTATTCTGTTCCCTAAATCTAGCTAAAACCGGTAACCGGTAAATAAAGGTACCAGTAAGCAGTACTCATTTATACTAAACCAAAACTATATCGGAAATTAATTGTGCTGTCACATTAGCCGTGTGTATGACGCACTATGAAAGGGTAGAGCCACACTAAAAATGCAATGCCATAGCCGGGATTTGAACCACGGATCTTCTGGTTTCCGTCCAGTCGCTCTAAACCGTTGAGCTACTATGGCCAACGTGCCGACATGACATTAAATTCTCCAACTGACTCGTGTTTTTTCCCGGTAAGCCACCAGGAGTTCTCATAAACATATGAGGCAACTACCGAACTATAAAGCCCGGCCTTAAAGTACTTGGAGCATAGTAAGTCGCCATTGATGTAGCTGTCTCATGTGTTTATGAGAACTTCTGGTGGTTTACCGGGAAAAAGCACGAGTCAGTTGGAAAATTTAATGTCATGTTGCAACGTTGGCCATAGTAGCTCAAATGGTTAGAGCGGCTGGACGGAGACCAGAAGATCCATGGCTCAAATCCTGACTATGGCATTGAATATTTCGGTTTTGACTCTACCCGTTCAAAATTATATCACTAAATTACAATAAAATTCGCAATTATATAAAACAAAATTATTCACAATAATAGGAAAAGTTCTGAAGAATTTTAAAACATATTATATAAAGCACTTATAATAAATAACTTTCAAAATTACACTGCCACTAAACAACACTGTAAACTGGATTTGTTTCTTTAGCGTAATGGCTGAGAATGGCAATTGTTAAACTAGCTCTTCTGAAAAGAGTTGCAAGCCCTGTCGCAGATACAGCAAGTGTGCGGAAAGGACAGCTAATGTACCATTGTCACCAATATATTCCTGGTATTCGTGCAAAAATAAAATGGATTATTTCCTCAAGTTTGTCTTGGTGCAGTACCATAATGTAAGTTAGCAATACGTATATATATTATTTTTTATTTCAAGGATGCTTCTCCGGATTAAGCGAAATCCGATTTAAAAGTATCTGGATTAACGAGGTTTTACTGTATATGAAATTAAGTAATTGTTGAGTGTGTAGTGAGCGTTTTTGTACGAAATACTAGAAGTCAGCACTCTCGGTTATCGAGAGGAAGTGATTTGACAGCCCAACATGAAGATACGAGAAAGTGATTTAGAAGGCACTAGAGATATATTTTTAGGCCGACTTTAGACACAGCTTGTTTTGTTACGCGTGATTTTGCAAGGGAAACAAGCCCGCTGCGATTTCAGGGACCGAAATAACATCCCGGACACATAAATTGCAGCGAACACCAATGCTCAAATTTCACATAACATGAGATGGCTGGAGCGTGGCGTGTTTAAAAGTACAATCAACTACATGTGCAGTTCCTCATTCTGATGAAATCCGATTTTTGTTACGGTTTACTTTTCGAGATGGTGTTGCATAAGAGGAAAGGTCGAGAGGAAACGTTTAAAAGATTGCTATTGTGAAAAAACAATAACAATGCGGTTGTGACAGATGCTGGTCCGCCATCTTGCCCATTGTTCTCTGACGGCTTGTGTGGAAACTCAGCAATTTTGCTCTGCGTTCCTGAACCAGATTACGGGCGGTAGTTCACTTTGGTTGCACAGGCGAAAACAAAACAATATCAGCTGAATGTTCCTTGCACATCCTGCAAAAATCGTTTGTCGTCAAACTTGAAATACCCAGCAGTCTTACCTGACTTTGCACTCTAAGATTTCTAGACTTCAGTGAACAAGTAATTTATTTAGTTTACCTCGCGTGTTCTTTACGAAATTGTCCTATGGCAGAGGAACCGAACGGGATGGCTCAGGCGCTTTCGTCTGTGGCCCGCATTCGGAAGGCCCGGGTTCGATTTCCGTGGCCGGCCTACCTGACCCATGGGTTTCTTCGTGGATATTCCCGGTTGCTAGGCGAATGCTGGGTAGGTTAATTACATTCCCCGAACTTCCTGCCCCTCCATTTCATCATTATCATTTCACATCATCTCTCATCTGGTGGTCTATTTCAGGGTAAAAGTGTCGGCGGGAATCTCGGCGGTGCATGACGGGATGATATGCTCTGAGGAATACTACTTCCTCCTCCGGTAGGTCGGTTGCCGGTCTCTGGTCCTCTATTGGGACCATTTCGGGACCGCCAGCCAGGGACCTTTGGGGCTCGGATCGCCTGGCTAGGACCTTTGGGGCTCTGTTAGTGGTCTCTTTGCCGTCCCGCAATCGGGGAGCGTGTCCGTTGTCCTGGCCTTTCGGGGGAAGTCTATGTCTAAGTAAACTGCAGGGATCCTGCCTTCTGTACTGTCGTGGCTCCTTTGGTCGGCCGCCCCTGTCTCCTTCTCCTCATCTTTCCTCCCGGGGGTGCCCCACTTGGCGGCATAGGAACAATGAGCCTAGCATGGTGGCCTACGTACCGAATCCCCTCCATAATGAAATTCCAATCCTTTGGCAGAGGAATAATTATCGATCA